>OMLM01007561.1:0-62161 GCA_900302695.1 Helostoma temminkii
AATGTTACGCAGTGAAGCTGGTTGATACAGCCCTAGAGGAATAGAGGTCAAAGGGGCGGTCTCCATCTATGAATGAGCACTTAAGGGCAGAGAGAGGGTCCTGCTCTGATTAATTGGGTAATTCATTAGTTTGGTTAAGTCGTTTAGTAAGATGGGTGAGACGAGGGCCTATAACCTGAGGGCTCTGTAGAGCACTAACTACAGATGAGGAGGAATACTGTGGCTAATGCAAGATAACAACATCAAATGAACTGTGAACAAATACACATCTACAGAGCCATTAGCTAGAGTAGCTGTGCTTCCAGAAAAATTAGCACAAACAATGGCAACTCATCTACACATATTCTCACAAATGCTCTTTCTTATTATTTGAGTTTATACAGGTTAAGAATTACAGTGCAGCAAACATAGGCGTTTCCAAAAGCTCATATTGACAAGCACTAATCCTACATGGAAGTTCAGGTATGTGGTATTGACTGTGTTATTGAATGGGGAGTGTGTATGTTAAAGGGCAGTTCCTTGTGCCGTATTTAGATAAGCTTTAGTTCAAAGTGCCTGCCATTATCTATCATGCTCTTTGGGTTATCAGGCTGAAAGGGGCTCTAGCTCTGCCTGCGGAGCAGGGTAGTTCTGTGTACATGTGTTGTGTGTAAATATGATACTGTTTCTTCATGGCTATATTTACACGTGCTTCTTTAAAACCATTTCCACATGCCCAGCTTCTTTTCAGAGCCATACAGGGCTCAGTTTGAGTGCCAGTCTGTTGCTATACTCCCCTTCACTCCTGTCCATCAGTTCTTCCCAGGAGTCCTCAGTCTTACCCCAGGGGCCTGGGGCCTGTGCTTCCCTAGTCCTGCTTCACTCTGCACAAATGCCAGGATCAGGTTTGGGAAAGGCAGCAGTTTTTGTGCACCGTGGACAGCTGGTACATTCCAGATAACAGCTGAATTTAAAGTGAATACAAAGGCAAAGAGCACGGGCTTCCTCTTTGTCTATCCCTGCCTATTGATGAGCTTTTCAGTCAGGCCCAAATGATCTGTTTCTACGAGCATCAACACAATATCATAACAGCACTGTCAGAGAATGGCAGGCAATGTGTTTGCACCTGTTTAAACCTGTTAAGCCTTTCCAGGGTGTCTGTGTTACATCAGACACTGAATGGACTAGCTGGGATGATGTGTTTGAATAAAGAGGTTAATTTCCAAGTACATTTGTCAGTAGAGTGTTTGATCAGAACCATACAATGGTACAGAAATTCAGGACATAAAATCTAATTAACATGATTTGAGCAGCATAAAGCTCAATGCTCTTTTCCAGGAACACCTAAGATGAAAGAAATTGTATTAATTAATGGATGAATGGATATGCAGACACTTTATCTCACATCTTCTATTGCTAATATTTATACAAGGAGATGTCAATATTTAGTCATAATGCAGTGATGAAAGTGGTTCTCAAGCAGTTTTCCAACTGTATAGAGATGTATGATGACCATAGTCCACATTCCCTATCAGTCAGCAGCTCCCAAAATTCCTCCAGGACCCCTGTAGCTTGGTTCAAACATCCCCACCAGACCTACACCTCCGCTGGGGTTCTGCAAAACATTTTGGTCCCCTCAGCATGTCAAGTGAATGTGTCTGGCCAAACAAAAATTACATTTCTTAACCATTCACAAGCTAATTTCAATACAAATAATTAAACATATATACATATGTAAAAAGCTGGTCTTACTGGCTATCAAGATATGTGATGGATGAGTTCTGGGAGGTAAGGAAAACATGTCATGTACACAAAAAATGCCAAACTAGAAACATGTACAACATTCAGAATAGCCACATACACTTTCAAGGACACTCACAATGCATAATGCACACACACCAAGCATGTGACATGAAGAATTCACTTTCTCTAAAAAGCTGAATTCCTCTCAAAGTCCCTTTTGAACTAGGTCAAAGCCCCCACCCACAAGCCCCAGCAGAAAGGATGGGAAAACTAATGACTACAATGGAGTGTTTGCATTTTTCTTGGACCCTGGAAAACACAAAGAACAAGGCCTGTGACAAGCTCCATTATTTGGTTGCTCTGCCAGTAAGAAGACAGCTCCTGCTGGAGAGATGAAAGTGGGGGGTGTGGGATAGGGAGGACAGGAGAATGGAGAGTGTGTGGGTATGAGTGGGGGGTTATGTGTGTGGGGTGTCAAGAGGGCCATGGATGTGGCAGGTGATGAGGACGGTCCCGCCCTTGCTGCCATAACCCATGTCGCGTGGAGCTACGGGCCCATCACCACAAAGACAAATTATCGCAGGGGGAATTTCACGGACAGGAAGAATCTGTCACCTAGTGGAACCCTCCCTCTTAGGGACTTCACACACCCATTATGAGCTTCTTTAAGGAGGGAAAATTCACTGAGAAGCTAGTGTGCAACACCCATAGTGCCAAGATGGATGGGGAAAAGGAGGTGCTGGTCATAAGTTAGAGGAGAGTTATTTAGCTTTTACTTTTTTCATACTGTGTTAAGCTCTTACTCATTTTCTAGTTTGTCCTGTGCAGAAATGGACAAAATATCAATGAACATCAATGACTATGCATAATAAATAAGTGAAATGAACAGCTTGTATTAATAAAAAATATTTAAAATCTGTTTATTAAACTGCATGTTAGCCATTTGTTTTTGTTTTTTATTTCACATTCACATTTTTTTAAACATGTATTGTAATATAGAGGTAATCCCCAACTTTGCAAAAAGTTTGAAATGAAGTCCTTCACATTTTACTGTATTATATTTGGTGAAATGATCTCCCAGTTCAGCAGTGAGCATTAGGTTGTCAGTATTCTCACTGGTTATGTTGCTGGCACACAGCCTCCCAGAACTTGGACAGCTCCCAGCAAGCACATGAAAAATCCTGCAATAATAAATAATACCTCTCAATTGGGTATTATGTGTACTTAAGGAGTTAGATTTATAAATTAAGGCTTTGTGTTTAATTGGCAACTCCCTGAGAGAGTTAACAGTGTGTTGAATGTGCACTTCATGGATAAACTTAGCATTAAGCCTCTAGATACACAAGCAACAGTTGTTGAGAAATGCAGGCAAACACATGATGTCAGGCATTGTAAAGAAAGGCTGTTCCAACAGGAGGACTGCTAGTGGTGATAAATGACTTATTTATTCAGGATATTAAAGTGCTTACTATCGGCCTTGTACTTTCACCTTAATTGAAATGTGGGAACAAGAAGCCTTTAAACTCTTAAGAATCTTCACTACTTTGCCCTACATATACATTATTAATAATGTCAGAAACAAAAGCAGTCAAAGTTCCACAGAAAACAAATATGACAACCAAACATGTTTAAAGAATATTACTCAAATTAGTTTTAACTAGGGCCAAGTATAAAAATTCTAGTATTTGTAATGTTTTTCCTTAATAAAATGAAAGTATCAATTCTCATTCACAACAGTTTTCTCTTCAGCTCAGTTAACAAAGTGGACTTGTTATACTCAGCTATTTTGGTGTGTTGTTACTTTGCCTTTACATTAACATCAAATAACCCTACAGTTTATCTGTTATGTAAATCTATTCATCAGATTCTGGCAAAACTACAGTATGCTTTTTTGCATTCACCATGAAGCAATACCCCCCTTTCTCAGTGTCTGTATCATTCATGAGACCACAGTATGTGTAATCATGCTCTATATTTTATAACAGGTTGTAGTACAACAACTTATTCTCATTCAGAGTGTATGCATGTATCCAAACATCTAACCCAATAATAGGAACAATGGGGCTTTAAGTTGTTCATGGAAAGAAGCCACATCTATTGTGGTCAAAGATATCTTTCCAATTGAACCATTATGACATTGCCTTTTAAATTTGTCTTGGACAACACAAAAGACCAGTGGCCCTTTAACAAATGTGAAGGGGATTATTCTATTCCTTCAACTTCGAACCCCACCGTCTTTCTCCTCGCTTTCACACAGGGGCATGAACTTGGATGGGTGCTGCTTTCCCCCCCTGCTGAACACCACATTTTAAACACACAGTCACAATTGGTTGGATTAACCTGCTCCCTGCCCCTCTGTATGGATGGACTCGACAAACCCTACCATGCTGGTAACCAGCAGAGGTGCATGCTAACTGGATCATGTTCTGTGAGAAGAAAAAAAAAGACAAGTGTCCCTAACTTTTCTCATGTCATTTTCTCTCACAGCCCCCAGTATGGCTGTGTATAGGCCTCACTTAAAAGAAACTCCTTTGAACTGGATTCATGGTCCATTTGCATAAGCAGATTTGGGTGAGGAGAATGGAGGGGTATTGCGGCTGGTCATTAATATGCCAGCTAATTCAGCACATTGTAAGCCCATTGATGCTTCACTAAAGGGCAGTTATCCCATTGCCATTGTTTAGGCCTGAACCAGTCGCAGCAGTTGTTACAAATTACATACTTAATTGATTTAAAATCTGCCATAAACTGCACAATGAGAGGAGATATGGCAATAGCTGATCCTGGGTGCAATGCTGAGTGAGATTTTTTAACACTAATTTTCATGTCTGTCTAATAAATGAATGGGTTTGCAAACAGCTGTTTGTCAGATAAACATCCTAAGCAGATGCTTCTCCAGTGAACACTGCTCACTTTACAGCATCACATATTAGCACACATTTCAAATATATTTGCAGACCCATTTTCAACACATTCAACATAAACAATTTTGCCCATCAATCGTGACTTTGGCTGATGGTCTGATTTTCAGCCCAGCTACTTTCCAAAGATAACACAGTGCAAGTGATTACTGCAGGACTGTTTGTGCCGTCATGGCTCAGCCACAGTAATGCACACCCCACATTTTCGCACTCAGCACCAATTAGTGGCTGCAACAAAGCCTGACCAAAAATAAACACCACAGTATTGCATACTTGTTACTACAATAAGACGTAATCCCTGGGATATGCTGAACAATATTAGCTTTTCAATTACTCCTCAGAGCCATTGAGCAGCAGTCTATTGAAACAGACAGCACCCCCCTCCAACACACATACACACACACACACCATGTCCTAGACAGAATACTCCAGCATAGCACTTGAGATGTGAAAAGCCTTAGCCTTAAACATAGTACCCCTTAGCATACACACCAGTGGATCTTCATCCCCTGCTTCTCTCCTCCTTGTTTATTCTGCTCTTTTTCTTTTCTGCTCCATCTGTGTCTCCCTCCTCTGAACAGCACTGATGCAAAGTGAGGAGAGAGAAAAACACATGATGTAATAATGGTTTGCAATAACTAAGCAAATTCTAAGCCAATTGTGATTGTAAGAGTAGTGTTAATGATGATGGTGACATTGAGATACAGTATAAATAACAGAAATTATGACAAAAGTGCATGGTAGAGATAGAAGTAGACAAGGAAGTGGTGCTGCACCTCTTCCTGAGATGCACCACCTTTTGTGAGGCCCTGACCCACTCTTCAGCAGTTGCCATTGTCAATGAGTCCTTCGAGGGGTTTGTATGCAGGGGGGCTCTGTGTATTCTTTGTATGCTTCCCCCACTCTCTTCAATCTCTTGCCCCTGATAGGGCCACATCAAAGCTGGCGGAGCTGTGCTTTGTGGGGCCTTCGTCCCTTGACTCTCAACATGTGGTTTTGTGGCTCTGGACATCGGCACCTTTTAACCCATTCTGTCGAGATTAGGCATCGCCTTCAATTGGGCATTAGTGAAACTATAGTAACCAATAAGAAGCTTGTTGCTGAATGGAAACTATGTATCTTGTCGCAGCGGAGCTGTCGGAACATCACGATCCCAGACAAGTTCCTCTGCAGGATTTTGGCTGCCTGGATGGGGGCCCCTTCTTTTCATGCTGACACTAAGTAAACTCCTTCCACACACACTCACAGAGACACACACAGACACACATTTCTGCAACTCAGGCACTGTAATGGTAATTTATATTCAACACAAAGAGTGGGGAAACATTGTTTTCCACAGGGCACAAGCATTTAATTATCTCAGTTTTTTTCATGTCTTGCCTACTACAGTGAGTGAGAAAATTGGACCAAAATGAATAACCAACAACAGTTTAAAAAAGGAGAGGGGGGAAATTACGATGACTAAGGGAGTAGGGTTTGCAAGCCTGGGAAATAAACAGGAACTAATGGAGTGGGTCTCTGCATCAGTCTTGGTTGGCACAAGGTTTGTCCTGGGGAGAGAGGAAGGGCAGGCAGAGGGCCAGGCAGTGTCGTCGGCCCCCAGCTTCATTAAGAGGTGCAAACACAGCTCCACAGTACTCAGGCCTAGGCCTCCATCAGTCAGATCCTGGCCTTAGCCTGGGCTTAACATGAGCTAAAGACTCCAGACATCACACACTCATTAAAACCAGGCTCCTGGAGCAACTGTCACTGGCTAGCAGCTCTCCAGCAACTGTTCTCTCCAGATTCCTGTTGAGGGGAATCTTCACACATCCCCAGGTTGGCTCTCTCTGCTCCAGCACCAGTCAACAGCTTGGATTAGTCAAACCCTGGCTGGCTAAACTTGTTCTTTGATATCAGAGGATGATTTATTTAAGTAATAGTTTGGTTTTTTTTAAAGTTGACTTCTCAATTTGTCAGTGTGTACATAACATGATGCGCAGTTGTGTGTAATCTAGACAGTGACCCTGCAAAGCAATGCAAAGTGTTATCAAATATAAACATCATAGCATTGACACTTGGCTGGTGCTTTTTGTCTATCCGTTTTGTTATAAAGCCCCAGTTACAGTGTTCATTTGATGCTGCTTAGTTGACACAAGTCTCACACTGGCTCGGGTGGATCAGCATGAGGGTGGATTGATTCTTGGCTGGATGTGGACAGTGAGCGAGGGACAGTAGGCCTCCAGACAGAAGCTTGGCTGGACTCTATGAAGACTGGAGCCTTCTGTGAGGTTGCCTGCCCCACCACATGGAGTGCTCCAACAGTGACCCTGCGCAAACTGGCAACTGCCAACTGTCTGCTTCCGTCTGCTTGGCATATTTGGCCATTTAGTGGGCGCTTGTGAAGATCAAATGGGTTAAGATCGCCCCTCTTAGTGAGCGGGGAAAAAAGAACATCAAAAAGGTGTAAATTTCACTTCCCCACTTTTGATTAACTCAAGCATGAAAAGAAATGTAATACTCTCAAGTGGCAAGGGTTTACACTATTGATGCTGTTACTTCTGCTTCAGGAGGCCCAATCAGCCGACAGGGAGCTGAGTAAACTTGCCCTGAGTTTTAGAGTAGGCCAGATGGAGGGCTTTTGCTGTGCCTGAAAAGACAGCTTAAGAGCTCGCCTCCTCAATCCCACTCAATACTGACTGTGTGAAATCCTGGCCCTGGCTAACCCCCCAACCCACCCGCCTTCGCCAAAGCTGGTGGCTACCACCATATGGGCTTGTTTAAAAACTCCCACAGGCTGGTACAAAGCACAACAACACAGTTTTCATATCAAGTACTCTCTCAAAGAGGCCCCCCCTCCGACTCCTTCCCTTCTGATTCAAAAGGCTGTCACGGGTTCTGCTCTGATTAATAGTTGGTGTTGGCCGTCTGTTTTGGCAGATCATTTTGTGCGATGATTAATATGAATTTGCCAGCTCAGTCCAGATTTCATATGTTACAAAGGGGACTGTTGATTGACTGGATGTTTGCCTTTTCACCTGCAAAAAAACACACTACCATAAACTGGGAGGATATTAGTTGGGTGACCCTCCAGAATAACATTGCTCTTCCTTGCAATGCTTTGTTGAGACAGCCTCTCACAAAGCAAAAGTGAGGTAGAGCAGTACCCGTGGTAGTTTGTGGTGGACAGCAGAATGGAATGGCTTTTGTAAAGACTTAATAGAATCTTTAACCGTTCCAACAATCCACTCCCATGGAGTTGCATTAAGTAGATATTGTAAAGGGACAATGACCTAAATAGCTCAACATCAACCTCATTAGGCATGCAGGCAGGGCCTGGACCATTTCATGGTGGAAGCTATTGTCAAGGCTCACCCCAGGTAAGCATTAAATTGCAAATGATACCCTGAAAGGCAGAGAGGAGAGGGCAGAGAGGGAGAGAGAGTGAATATGGCAAACACAGAGAAAATGGTTCTCAGAACAACAGAGAGTGAAAAGGCAGTTGGAGGAGCTGCTCTGACCGTAAAAAATCCAATACATCACAGCTTTTGGGGAGCAAATTCCACTCGTCTCCTAAGTGTCTTATTTGTAAGCAATGCTGAGCACAGGCATGTGTAGAAAGAGAGAAAAAATAGAGAAGGCACAAGAGAGAGAACCTAATGACAGACTGATAGCAATTACTTGTGCACGTCAACGGCTCCTCTTTCTCCCCAGCATTCCAGGGGAAAATTAGACGAGTGGGAAAAAATAAGACACAAGAAAGGGATAAAAGAGGTTGAAAACTGTTTAGATTGACTCTTGCGAAGTCTCCCTCCACTGTCACAAACTTTCCAGCAAAGTCTATCTCTCAGAAAATCAATAATCACATCCTCTGCGCCAAACAGTCTTCACCTAATGACCCCTTGGATCAACATGTTAATAAAGGTGTCTCTGAAGAATACTTTGCAACTGCAGAGTGTTCTTGTGAGTGACATTAAAAGATGCTCAGAAACGGGAGGTGTGCTCCCTGGCGGAACTGCTCTCTGTCACCCTTCCTGGTGAGAAATTGTGCCTTTGCATATTCCTTGTCACTGTTGGCGTAAGTGAAAGGACCCCTGAGGACAGTGTTAGTCACTGCTTGCCTTGTGGAGTGGAGTAAATTAAAGCAGGGATTAGGGCAGGCGAAATTGTGGATGACAAGCAAGGCGGTGGCAGCCACATCAAGTGCTCTTTAGGCCCATATGTCTCCATGAAGCGCCACAGTAGGGGCCACTAATGAGCTCAAAGCACAGCAGTTTACTTTATTCAAACTGGAACAAACAAGCACTCTTCCTTTCTAACTTTATTTTTCATCTCTTCTCACATGTGTATCAACACTGTCTGCAATAATAATGCATATGTACTGTACAACATGAATATGCCAGGATACAGAGATAAATATTCATGTTAAGTTTCTTCATGCAATGAAAAGCTAAACGGATCTAGCCAGATACATTCTCCTTCAATTTCTATCAGCAGGTAATCAGTTGATCAAATCACATTAGACAAAGTTTTAATACAATTAAATTATGCACGTGATGAAAAACAATAGCAGGTTAAACATTAGCTTGATATTTGTTCAGCAACCGAGTGACTATTTTGCCTTGAGACTTTTACTTTGAAATATATTCTACACAAATGTTATGCTCTAGTTCCTGTGAAATTGTTTCCTAAAAACACATAAAGTGGTGAAAAAGGTAAGAGAATATTTTGACACTAGTTAATCCTTATTCTCCATAGAGAAACTATCTGATTAACTAGATGTTAATCTGCTTCTTGGAGCAGTGTGAAATATACCCACCTTTAGGGTTGAAAAGAGGTGGGTGTCGGTGTGTTTTTTATTATAGATTTACCATGCAATTAAACCATAATGACATTAAATAATTGTTTGAGTTTCTTTAGCACAATTGTGGGACGGTGTTGGACACCTTAATTGGCAAGTCCAGCAATTGTTAACATTCGAAAAGTGCTCTCCAGCAACAGCACTCTAGCGGATAAATATCCTCTGGCTAGGAAATGAAAATATCAAAATGAACTGAGTATGAAAGAGAATTTGATGACATCATCTGGGAAGGAGGCAATGGCAAGCATGCTGGGAAAACCAGAGGCATTCAAAGTGTGTGTGAGTGTCCGGCTTGCGTGACCAATGGGGCAGTGGGGCAATGCTATAAAGGTGAGGGCTGCATTTCCACTCAATAACTACTGTAGTTTGGATTGATACAAGAAATATTGAAGGAGTAAGTATTGAACTTTGTTATTTTAATACCCATAAATGTCCTGGCTTTCTCTCATCTTAGAGATTCTTACTGGATTATGCAAACCCTCCCTCTCATCTTGTATGCAGACACAGTGTTAAATCTATGAGTGAGCTCAGTGGGAAGCAGCCAGTGGGTGCTCTAATGAAAGTCACTCTGCTGTCCTACAGTGAGGTCAAGCGTTTACACCTGGCCATAACCACATGGGGCCACACTGCATGCATGGCCTTGGAAATGACTGTCAGATAAGGAACTGCATAATTTAGATGTGGTTTCTTACACCACCAGCGAAAAAGTCGTGTTTGGGTAAACTAAATAAAGCTATTTAGGAACAAGCGCCAACTATTCAAACAGCTATAGACAAATAACATGAAAGACATTTTGCAAAACTTTTTTAGGGTGTAACTTGTTTAGAATAATACAACATTAGGATAAATTACTCTGGACAACATGCTGCAGAACAGCTGCCAATCATAATAAATTTCATAAAATTGACTTTCATATTCTGTAAATTTCCTATGAGAACCTGGGCATATCATAGCATAAACATTTGCTGTCATGTTTCCACTAGATATTGTGTTATACTAATATTCCACCATGCTTTTACCTACCTTAATAATAACCTTAATAATAATTTTGAATGTCGGTTGCTAGTAATATGTGTGAGCATTTGTGTATTGCCAAGATCACACCAGAGGATGGCAGAGTGGTTGATGAGACTTGGCTCCTGACAGTGGCTGCTTTGGATGCAGGGGAGGGCTTAAACAGTGAGCTTTCGGCCCCATTAAGCACTACAAAGCCTGCTTATTTTCTCAATTCCACACCTCCCTTTAAATCATTCTGCATTCTATGAATTGTAAGAAAGAAAAGCAGACACAAATAAATCCAACTCCAAGTGGCATCTGGCATCACATTTCAAAGGTATCTCAAAGCATACTCACTGGATGTAACTGACAGTTCTGACACTAATTCTAAAAACCTAATAAATAGGAGTGTATATATACATATACGAATATCCCTCCATTTCATTCAGTTGATCAAATTGGACAACCATGCAGGAGCAATAGACAGGTATAATGACAATCACACAATAATATTCTGGAGGCTATGGTGAAGTAGCAGTTAAATGTGTATCACTTAAAGAAATGCTCACTGTCACTCCACAAAGATCTAAAGGCTGCTAACTTGTGTTTCCAGTAGCATGCATCTGTCCATCTGGCTGCCTTGTCCAGGTCTCTGGCCCCCACAAGCAGCTTCTGTGCAGCTAGACTCCACGCATGGTCTGATCCTCTTGGCAGCCAATGATGCGGCACGCTAATGAAGAGG
Organism: Helostoma temminkii; assembly: GCA_900302695.1. NCBI lineage: Eukaryota > Metazoa > Chordata > Actinopteri > Anabantiformes > Helostomatidae > Helostoma > Helostoma temminkii. The sequence goes on from OMLM01007561.1 coordinate 11,222, forward strand.
TAATGAGCCAGCAGATCCCCGCGATCTGCACGGGGGCCATAGTGCAAAAGTTTACGTTCCCAGGACATGGAGGGAGAGCATGCCGAACAAGCTGCAGGATGAAAGCTGGGCCTGAGTCGGCCGCATAGATCTACAGCCACAGAGGGGATTACAGACACCTACTTCCAGCTTAGGCTGGAGTTTTTGAAGTTTGGGCATAGGAGGGGAGGGATCCCTTTGGCTGAGTCCTGTTTGATTCTGTTGGGAGTCTGTCTCTAATCCCCCTTTCCCGTTCTCACCTTCTGCCTGATCCACTGCAGCCTCTCTCCCCTATGGTCCAGGATCATTATCCACCTTGGCCAAGGGGGCTCCCCCTCATTAATTTCCCTAAGCAGATTACAGAGTGTGCACTTGTTGTTGTTGTTTGAGCCATCTGATTTGCCTAAGCCCTTTGTTTTTTCATCTGGTTTACACTTTAATGCCCCCCCGAATGAGTTTCAATGACAGGGGGATCAACCTGACCCACTGGCAAAGCAGCAGAGAACTTAAGGAAAACAGGACTAGCTCAAAGGAGTGAAAGGAGGGAGGAGAATATCTCACTTCAGTCCTCTGCAGATTCAGATGTTCAGAGGGAGCAGACAAGTGCTGATTTAACCTTAACTCATCTCTTCAGAGTGGAGCTAAAGACTAGATGAGAGACTGGATCACCAGCTACATTCAGCAAACCAATAAGGACCACAGGCTCACCGTTGTCTTCTCAAGACTACAAATGACACAGCTGCTGAGCCAAACCAGACCTAGGTGTCTGCCCACAGGCAAATTTCCTACTGAAGAATGAACACTTAGAGTGATGTGGTCAGTTGGCAGGCCACACAAGCTCCTCTCTAAATTTGGGGCTGTCTGTACTAAGGAAAGCTGGAGGAGAATTAGTTTGCAATGACCACTTGATCGCTGTCATTGCTCCTTCTTCTCTGTGTGACATCTCATTAGTAAGATGAACGCAGCCTGACCTGGGTCCAACAGCACTTGGCAGTCCAGTATGGTTTCCCGTCTGACACACCTCTCACACATCATTATCAGTTATTAGCCACAGTGAGCTGAACATTACATAATTAATCCATCTTTTCATAAGCAAAGAAGGTGGGGGGCTGCATTCACTGGCATCGCATTGACTACCTCATCTGGAGGTGAAAATGATGCATTCAAAGTTTGCCCTATCTTTGCTTTGTGGACACAAAATAGGTAAATTTGCCAAAGCCACTCTCAAATTAATCAGTAATTGTGACTGTAATTTACTTGAAATGTACTCCAGCTATGGACCAACAATGATGATGGGCTGGGTAACACCCACTAAACATTTACCAGCAATCCTGGTCAGCCCTTACCGAGAATCTATCTGCAGCACAGAATTCCATACAATTAATCAGACCAAGCCAAATGTAATTGATTGATAAGCAACTAGCTCTAGCTTTCTTGGTTTGCATTTGGGAGCACAGATGGGGTGTACAGATGCCATCAAGCCCATCAATGGACCAAACTTTATCAGTCTCTGGGATCAGAACATAGACCTTTGGAGTATGGCCAGAATCACCTAGAGAGTGAGGGCAGTGAAAAGGCAGAGCTAATGGGACACTCTTGTACACCTCATCTCCATCTAGATCTAACTGGCCAGACCCAGACATTCTTTAAGGTCACAAGTGACTCTACAGCCACTGTGTAGCCAAATATTTATTTTGTCACAAATTTGGATATTTTATAATTTTATAATATTTCCCCAACTTTTTTCATTATCTGTAAAAGCACATGAAGGACTTGCGGTTATGATTGTGAATGCAATTCCTGATTGTGAATGTTGGGAAATGTTGGCTGAATAAACATAGCCTTGCCTAAACTACAACATTGTCCTCAACACAGTGTTGATCTGCACCTGGAAAATGTTGTGGCTTGCAATCATAGAATGGCTGTCTCTGTGTGTCTTGTCTGTTGCTGGGTTGAAGTGGTGTGCTGAATCACACAGAAGCTGTCTTCTAAACAACAACAAAACCTAGGCATTTGGTCTTGGTTTAGACTAGAACACAAAAGACTCAACAACATGGGAATAAACAGTTATTTATGCATGCATATGAAAAGTGTTTGTGTATAGTCATTTTCCGTAATTGTCTGTCTGCAGCTTACTCTTCATTGACCACATCCTAACTTATGTATTCGTGTTACCTAAACTTGGGTTGTATGCTGTATGAGTAATGTGCATTGTGCAAAATGTGCAAAACTTCTTCTTATACCTAGGAGGTATGCCAAAGAGTAGCTTGTTTGACATTGTAAAAGATATATGGCATCAATTCAATATAAATATGGATATTTGGAATGCATTCATTAAAAGATATAAATTAAATAGCATTGCTTAAAAACAGTAAATATAGTCAATTGTTCAATAACTGTTAATTAAAGGTGTTCAGAAGTTCCTAACTCAATTAATTCAAAAGTAGCTGTTGCTTAATAATGCTTAATAATTTGAGTTACCATCATTTGTCCATACATTCTCTACAGTCTTTCTGAAGAAGAATCTTGGTCAGTGCACAGCCCACTTTCAGCATTTACTAAGGATTTCTGGATGCAGAAATCCTTAGTACCAATCCTGGGTGCATGTGTAGTATGTGTGGGAGATTTGACTATGCCTTTCGTGACAGCAAATCACAAGCTATGTGTCCATGTGTGTATAACTTGCTTTTATACAGTTATTTTTCACCTGCTATACCCAGGCCCACTGGGTTCCCCTGCAGGACGTGTGCAGCGAGTTCTGCAATGTACAAAGACCAGCCAGTAGAAATATCCACTGTTAAGCTAGAAAAGAGAGACACATGGGGGAGGTGGAGACTAGGAGGGGGGAGGTTGGGCCACAACCACACTAGGCTTCAGTGGCAGAGGGAAGCTGCAGGCAGTGGCATGAGGTCCCTAACGGCCTCACCCCACTGATCCCACAAATTCGGTAAACTTCATGGAAATTTAATAAGTGCTGCTGCTTTGTGTTCACCCACAGAGCCCATGCCTGGCGCTGGGAGGCACATGTGTGATGGTTTACCCACAGACCCACGCCAGCATGTTTCTGAGGCAGACACAGGAAAAGACTCTCTTAGTGCTGCAGCTCTCCAAGCCAGAGAAGGAGCTTTGACCCCAGGGGCCATGCTGCTTCAGCCAATATAGACTCTGTACATCCTGAGGGGGAATAATATGTGGGGTTGGCCCGGGTCTGTTTCATTTCCCCTCCTTCTCTCTCTTTCCCTCCCTTCAAAGGCCCTGCTCAGCTGCTCCTGCCAGGCTACAGAGCTCTTTGAGTTAAAAGGACAGCGATTCTCATTTGAAATCTGTGCCTTTGCTCCCTTGCCTCTCCTTTTTCATGGGTTGGCTTCTGCTGGCTGCACCACACTGAGCAGTGCTCTGCCATGACAACTAAATAGGCCCCCTAATACCACTTCATAAAGCCGAGGAGTATCCTCCAGGCAAGGAGCTGTAAATTAAAGACATAAATGTTGCCTTCATGGAAAGCGCAAAGAGTGAATCTTCCACTAAAATGACAGGAGTGGCTTAACAGTCGAGGCTAAACGATACCTTATCCAGACATAATTTACAGGCATGACCTATGGTGACAAATAAATGGATGTGTTGGTTATGGGGACTGTGAACAGAGAACACGTTGCTCTGTGTAATGGTGATTGATCAACAAGTGTGGCTAAGTACAGTGTATACACTAAGAGAGACAAAAAAATAAGAGCTATGTTTTAACATGACAATTCTAAGAATTTTAATATAAAGCAAACTGAAGATTAAAAAGCATAAATTTATAGGTCTTTAAAGCCACTTTTTTTTGTAGTTCTCATGTGTGGAACATTTGTAGTAGGACTACAAGCATTTGCATGTGTGTAGTGTGAGTATTGATCTCTCCAATGGCTCCAACACAAAGTATGAAGTTGACCTGAACGTTTTGAGTGAACTGCTCGACTCGTAAGTTTGCCGATTTTTCTAGCACTTTAATTTATCAAACATTCCATACTGTAACTTCAATGTACCCACCCAGTGATATATAATCTAACTTGCATCTAGCAGGCAGACATGAAGAAAGTATTTAATTTCACATTACTCATATTATTATGCCTGCCTATAGCACTCACATGAACAGTTTTTGTCTGTCTCATTAACAGTTGAGTTGTCACCCCAATGGCTTACCTTGTCATTTTCCATTTTCAAAGAGGGATTCTACACAAATGATAGATAAGGAGAAAAAAGCAACACGTAGAAAGATTTCTTGTGTTTTTCCCAAACACATAGAGAAAAAAAGACGATCTGTTATTTATTTAGTCTTAATTGCTGACTGTTCAACAGAAAACAAGCGCCGGCATCTACTGCATGGAGATAACAAGAGATGAATGTGAGTAAAGGAGTAGTTAGAGATAAGGAATTTCCTTCACTCTGTTTCTCTGTCCTTCTCTTCGTCTGTCTGTATTTCTCCTTCTCTTTCTTTCTTTGCTGCCTATGATGATGTGACAAGTCTGCTAAGCAGATACATGCACCCATCATTTACACACCAGCCTGTAACAGAACAATTCCTCAATTCATTTTTCACATCATTGTTTTCCTCCTTTTAGCATGTCACAGGGGTCTTGCGTTGCGAGCATTATGACGACGGGGGTGAGATAGGAGGGCAGACAGGCGCAATGTGGAAGGATGCTGGGCTTCTCTAAGGGGATGTTTGGCTTTGTAATTTCACCCTTGAAATTCGTGATTACAAACGGGACAACTTTTTTTAATTTTCTCTTTTGTCTGGATTCAGCTGCCTGACAGTCTGCCCCAGCAGCCAGGCCTTTTAATCAATCACCTAGATAATCAAATGTCACTGGCTATCTGCTCCATGTAATTACTTTTGCAATTAAAAATCAATCTCCAGTCACCCCATCTAATTAGAGGGATGGGCAGATCTTCATCTAGATTGATTTTATAATACATATTGACTTCAAATGCCATAACATTGCCATATTCCCTCATATTCATGCTGTGGAGCATCAAAACAAAATGCCAGGGATTATGAAGAGGTGCGGTGAGGGATGCTCTGATTCTGTGTACTAGGAAAAGGTCCCCAATTCAGGAAAGGTTCACCTTGCTTGGTTGTTTGTAATGACAAGACTCATCCTCTCAGCTCCCATTGGAAAAGGGAGGAGGGACAAATGCAGGTTCAATAATCCACATGACAAGCTGTAGCCTGTAATATTTGCATTTCTTTTTTTAGGATGACAAGCTTCTACATATGCACAATAGAACCTGGATGTACTGCCAGTCCAACGATGATGTAAGATGAAATAGGTAAACATTGGCTTTTAATACAATATTGACATCAACACGTTATCTAATTCATAGCTTTCATAGCTCTATACATGTCTCAGAAGGCCTGACAGTATCATGACATTCAGACAGACTGCTATGGCTGCTATAAACAAATAAAACACCACCAGAGATGACTTGTTCATGACTCTCTCTCTCTGCTTTTAGCAGATTTGTTCTTAGGGAAACAGACAGATGTGTCCATCTGGAAGACATCATAATGGCCTGCGTGCCCACCGTTGGGGACAGGCATGTGACAGGCGTGTATGCATGGTGCCCTATCATGCATCTCTCTCATCTCCACCTTATTGCCTTTGGGGAGACTACAGCACTGACAGGTCCAATAATGAAGCTTCCCAATGTTGCCTTATTTGGACACATAGGCATAAATGCATGCATGTGCAAAAACATATGCAGAAACATACACAAATGCACACACATTTATACACACACACACACACACACACACACACTCAAATAATACTTGCACAAGCACATATGAACAGGCACAGCCTCAGGGAAAGTGCCACTCATTCACACAAGCCAAACAGTGGAGCCTACAGGGAGACATAGAGCTCAAGGACCAGCTGTGTACAGAACCTTGAGAACCCCAGAATGCAAATAATAGTGGAAAAGGCTGCCACAGGCTTGTATTACAAATATGTGCACAGCTAAGTACTTAACTATATTCAGGTTCCTTTTGGTTGATTGAAGCTACATTTCGTCTGTGTGATTATACTGAGAGATAGATGGGCTCTCCTGTATGGTGTCCATAGGTGATCAATTCTGTCCATCAGACATGTGATGAGGAGTGTCCTTCATTCCCCTGGCTGATGATAATTGAGAGCTTTAGAGTCTGTTGTTCCTCTCTGGACGGGCATAGTGATTAAAAAAGAGATTGGAACCTGTTATAACCCTGAAGGGAGGGAATGAAGAAGGAATAGATGGATGGAAAGGGAGACTGAACAGCATAAGAACTTATTTAACTCAACATCACACACACACTTGGCAGCCCTGTACCTTTCCATTACGCACTGAAGAGTAAACAAAGGGCATGTATCTTGCAATCTTTCCTGGCCCCATGCGGCAGAAGGTATGTGGCTGTCCCATGTTTAGCCAGTGTTGCCTGGGCGTTTTCCCAGTGAGACCAGTAATAAGCGCAGAACTTATCATTGTGTTGCCTCCAGCACCACCACTACCTCTACAGCAGCAGGCAGCGAGATAGGGGAGAGGGCCCACCACAGTTGAGAAGTAATTAATCACCATGGAGTGGGAGCTGTCAAATCCCCAGGTCTTTTGAACTGATAATGCTGCCCACCACAATTTAGTCTGATGGAGATGAGATTTTTGTTTTACCTCTGGCAAGAAAGAGACAAATAAAGTGGAGAAAAGGAAAAAGAGAAAGGGGGAAGGGGGGCAAGCAGCTAATATATTTTGAACAACAGTGGCCAGTGGTGTACTTAATGATTGCCTTGCTCCTCTTAAACCTGACGTCCTTATCAAGTCTAAGTGTTCCAATCAATACGTTTCCTCTCCGGCATTCCTGAAATAGCTCACACATCAACCCCCAGAAAACCCACTCCACCTTTCTCTCTCTGTTACAGGACCATCTGTTATTATAGACTGATCACTGAGTGCCTCTGCCAGCCAGACATATGAACAAGTCAATATGTGTTCTGATACAAAAGTTATGCTTATAGCTATGCACTTTTAACCTTGACGTTGATTCATCATGACTGAGTTGTTGGTTTACTGCTGAATTTAACAACTTTGGATGTCAATAACAACTGTCACACTACATTATTGATCATGGTAAGTCTATACACATCAAAGCTCATATTTGTTTTGTGGATATCATTATTGTAAAATAAATAAATCAAATACATAAATAAATGATTATGTCTGAGCAGGCTTTGCATTAAAGAATGTTTATTATTATTATTAATTACAGCTCATTGTACAATGTTGGGCATGGTTTCTGAACAAAAGTGAGATTTTGTTTGCAAAAAAGTGTATGTAGGACACAATTTGAATATACAGACAAAAAATGTGAGACCCATTTAAAAATTGTAAAAAATAGTCCTGTAGTGAGTGACCACTGTGTAATCATACACATAATATCCATTTGGTCACCAATCAAAGTGCATGACGCCAACAGCCTAAACATAATGTATTGGTGTTTGATGTGCATCACTTGTTTGCTTTGGCTTTAACTCTCCTATTCCCATGGTCAAAGTGCTCTCTGGGTGCCAGAGTTCATGACCTATGGTGGTGTGTTCTGCGAAGATGCAGGCGCTAAGCACTAGCTTTACCAAAGAGCTGGTGGTACTTCAGGCCTGCCTCGTAGCCAGACTGTGGAATGTTTTCTTGCCCTCTTTTAAAATCACATTGCCAAGCAGGATTATTGGCAGATTGGGTGTCAGGCACAAATAAGCATGATGGCTCTCCAGAATCCACAGTTGATAAGAGAAGTGGGGCGGCCACATAAATAGAGAAAAGGGGGTGCCATCCAGTGAAGACAAAGATGAAAGAGGGACAGCTGCCTTGGATGGGTCTGGGACCTTATCAGGCTGGCTGGGTCCTGTGTCAGACTAGGACTATTATAAGTGGGTCATGCTGTGTTCAAAGTCCTCCTCTTAGTTTTCCTCCTTATCTTATGTCTTTTTTCACTCTCACTTATGAATCTGTGGATAACACAATCAAACATCACTCAGTTTTTCTTTATGACTAAATAAACATAACTGGGGCATATCCAACAGCAAGTAAATATATAATACCAGTAATATACTTTTAGTCCACCTTTATTATGTGATACAGGTTACAGTGAACTGAAGCTTTATAGTCTTTTAAACAGTCTCACAAAGGAGGCTGGAAGTAACAGTAACTAATATATGAGCTTTTTAATTAGTAATGTGGCTACTTTTTTCTGGTGAAGTAAAAGTAGCACCTTTTTACAACAAACAAGTAAAAGGAAAAGTGCAGCAATTGTTAAGTTCTGCAGTCTTAAAAGACATTAGTGTTTTTGTTTTTCCTCTGCAGCACAATTAGCATGTCAACATGATGGTCTTATTGACATTGAAGATATTTTTACCTTTTGTCCTGACTTCACACTCTTTAGAGGTAGAACATTTACCAGTGGAGAACAGGTTTCCTTTTTATTGCTGTGACATATAGTCAATACTCAATATAGTTCTTGACACCCTGAGGCACAATAGCAGTCACTTGAGTATAAAGAGTGTCAGCGAGTTATTTTGACCCCCTACTGTAATCATGACCTTTCCAATAACAAGACTCCCCCACAGAGTCTCATTCCCAAAAGTCTCTTCCAACTCAGGGCTAAACTGCATTACCCCCAACCAGCATTCACAGCTCAGCAGCTTCTAAACAAGCTGCTGTAGATACACACTGAAGTACACATCCACGCACATATGGATGCAATGAGCAAGGACAATAATTGTCTGAACAGTGCACATTCACATGCTCACAGACACACATATATTGTACGTGTACATGAACGTGGTTTGCATATTTAGCTCAAAGGAACATAAAATGTAACCAGCGATATCATGCATAAATGAAAGGGAAAATGATATGGCATGCATTTCATTCTTTTGTAAGATTGCGTCCCCAGGTCATTGACTAAATAATTAGGCGATTGAAGTGACAGATTAAAGGCAGATTGGAAGTGACTGTGAAAGCAGGATAATGTTTCTCTAATCAGCTTGGTCGGAGAAATGCAGATTGTGAAATTTTCCAGCTACTTCCTTAGAAAAATGCATTTCACTTCTGATTAGCGATGATTAGTGTGTTGGTGGAGGGGGAGGTGGGTCAGGGCCTTCTGCTCCTGGGTTCCTGTGGCCAGTGCGTGCGTGTGTGTGTGTGTGTGAGAGAGAAAGAGAGAGATCAGGGAGAGGGAACAGGGTTGTGGGGGCATAGGTGGAGTACCAGCATACATACGCAGAGAGCAAAGCCTAAGAGAATGACTGGAAATGATAGAGCTGGAAATAGTTAGGGAAAATACAAAAAATATGCTGTTCTTCCAATTTAAAGAAGATGATTTAGGAGTAGATAAGCTTTTGAAAGAAGAGAAGATCACGTAAAAGGAAGCACAGGATTGCTCTGAGTCCTGTCTCATGAGGCAGGAAATAGCAAGAGGAGATCTGGTTATCACAATGTTCCAACTGGTGGATCATCTATTTACGGGGCCATGACAAATATGCCAGATTTACACTGGCTACAAAGTCACCAGGTAAACTCTTCCCCTGTTATGCCAAGGTAATAGTTTCTGAAACAACATTACAGGAGGTTAAATGTAGAACAGATGTAAAGTATAAAATACAACATGATCAAAGCTAAGGCACTCAAGACAGATACGCCAGCAAATGATGATGAATGACTCTCTGCAGAATTGTAAGCTGCACACAAATGTAGCAAACTGCAAAGGTTCGAGTGAAGGGTGAGGGGCAGAGAGACAAGAGAGCGGACACCAGGGAGCAAAAACAGTGTCCAAACTCATTGAGATGATCCTCTGCAGAAGGCCCCCACGATTAAGTCCCTACAGCAAGAATCACAGTTTGGACAATGTGTAATTGATTTTCCCAAAGGCTGAGAGAGCACCCTTAGTGATCCCTGGGATAGCCTCCCCTGTGAAAGTTTGCTTTTCTCCCAGGCTTGTGGCCACAACTGAATGACATCATCATCTAGCACACATTTTTACTTTTATCTCTGAAAGATATATTATCCATGTGCTCGGCTCTGCTAGTGGAGATCAAAGGCAGCACTCTGTTCAGGCACCATATTAAAGTGAAACATGATTTTGCTACAGAAAAATAATCTGTTTATTTCAAGAAAGATTCTGTTACATACCTGGCTTGCACAGACATCCACAATTCAACTTGATTTGGGTGCTTTTCCACTAAGAACTACTATAGTAATCCATGCCGGGTGATGAAATGAAGAAAGGCAGATATGTGTTTAAAATAATCAATGCGGACTGTTGTATCAGTACATACTTATTAACATTTATCATCATAATTTGCAGAAACACTGGTACATACACTTTTTAAGTTTCAGTCATTGCAAACTACTATTGTCTCTAAGCCTACCAGAAGCACATCCACATGCATACACCTTTACTGATAAACACACACATACAATTACAGACATCCACATCCTCTTTAATCTCTTGACGCTCTGTCCAAAATGATCACTGGCTAGTTTAAAGCGTCACGCTTAGAGGGAAACCAGACAGAGGGACACATGTTTGTGCACTTCTAAATGAAGTGTGACCACATTGTACCTCTAAAGCAGGGGCTGGGCTGGAGGCTACTATGGGCCCTGACAGCAGGGGGGCACTGTGATAATTTGATGTGAGCTGGTTTGATAAATCACTGTGTTGTTACCTTGGCTTTAGTATCTGTTTATGTCTCGACAAATTGAAACCCCACTGGCACAAGTCTGAGGTAGAGCCACTCCCTGGGCCCCAACGATTAGTTCAAGGTGGGGAGAGGTTAGATGGTTGGCCCCTATTGGCCATCTCCCTCTTGCTGTTTTGTCTCTCCCTGCTGAGGGAGAAAGCCATGGACATGTGTAAGCAATAAAGCCAAAGGTCTGCCTTCCACCACAGCCTGAGTGAAAGGAATGCAGAACCAAACTATAAAATAATAATGGGCAGTGGGGCAGGGAAGAAGCAAGGAAGGGCAGAAGCCGGTGAAAAGGGATAGATCTGCAAGGGATGTGGGAGGTAGCTGTGGAATGGGGGGTGTTAAAGAGGGGTGGGGTCCTGAAGCAGAGCCCTCCTCTGACCCCTGGATGTGCTGTTAAAGGCAGAGCGTAGCAAGCAGCTCAGGCTGGCACCACATCAAAAGGCTGACAGATGAAGGGCAAAGGCCAGTTTGACCTGGGCGCTAAGCTGCTGCTAAGCCTTTTAAAGCCAGAGGAGAGGTGCAGTAACAGGGAGAGAGAGGCAGAGAGAAGGAGGAGAGACTGAGAATGAAGGAAGGGAGATCTCAGAACAAGGAATATCATTCACAACTCCCTCCTCCTCTGTAATAATCAAAGGAGTGATAAAAAAGCCACTCGTGTAGACAGTAAATGCAGATGCACAGAAGTCAGAAGAGATAACATTAAGTACCATGTGTGGAATCTTTGCACAAGGGGCATACTTCATCTAAAGCTAATAAAACCACCACCCCCAAAGCCTGTTTAAAGCAGGTTTTCATAATCACCGAAAATAAACTACAATCAGGACAATACGACAGACAGACGGAGTCCTGAGGCATTTATCTGCTTTAAACATTTCCCTTAGAACCCACTAACTTATCACGAGCTTGTCAACACAGTGACACCATTCTTTCAAATGAAACGCTAATGTGTTGATCTGAGCACACAGCGCCAGTATCTGTTCATGAAATCTGAGGGTTGATCAAAAGGTTTGGTACATTCAGTACAGTGTATACCTCAGCAAATAAGTGGAAATCATCACAAGTACTCAGATAACAAGAATACAAACACAGTGGAGCTGCTTCCAACCAAAGGAGTTATGACAAAGCAAAGCAAATATCACCATGAGGCGGGAAACGGCAGACAGGAATGAACAGTAGATGAAAAAAAGAGAGAAAAACAACAAGAGAAGAAGTAAAACTTTGAAAAAGTCCAAATGATCTCCTAAAAGGAAGCAGGCATATCCCACAGTGCAACAGGACAGGAAATGCCTACTGTGAGGACAGGGCTCCCCTCTGGACCCCATTAAGGAGTTGCATGAAATTAATAGTGACATCATGTTGCTTGGTCAACAAACGCAGATTGATTGATGAAGACAAACGGTCAGGGTGATAGCCAGTTGTTGGCTTTCCCTGGGAGATGCCATTTTCAGCCAGGTTCTACTTCCAGCTTGTGAAAAGAATCTGAGCTGTCTAGTGAGCCCCATTCCAATGTCACCCATGTCACTCAAACTTACCTTGGAGTTGTTTTCAACACTTGTGTTAGGTGGTTGAAGTTTTTTTCAGCTAAAGAAAAAAATAATACATTTCAGGTGTGAAAAAAAATTTAACTGATCCTGTTGCATTTAAACATCTGTCTTTGCCACTTTTACCAAAGCCAACATTTATAAAGAATTAAACATAATTAAACCTATTTTTCTTAAACCTATGCATATCTGCTATCTTCCTCTCAACTTAACTGAGACATTTTGCCAGGTAGATACTGCCAGCATGTTCTGGGTCTGCTCTGGGTTTCTTTCCAAACTGCCTAATCCTGAAGAGAGACACATTCAGAAGGCATACTGATCAAAAGCTTTTAACCTCATTAATCCATATGCACTGTAATTTTACACCACGCTCCTATTGGATATCTGCACTGACATCTTGTACAGGAACTTTCTTTTTTAATCAATTTATGAAACAAAGCGAAAGTGAAGATAGACTAATTTATTAAACATATATATAATTGTGAACATCGTACCAATCTGCTTTATGACTTTGAGACTGTCAAGTTGCCACTTTTGACAACTGTGTATGAGGTGGCTATGGATCAGAAGTTAGAGTAGATCATCCACAAATCCCAAGGTTGGGTGTTCAGTCCTCGGCCAATCAATGTCAGGGTGCCCCATTAAAGAAGAAGAGGGACATTTTCCAGTAGACCACTACATAAATTGAAAAAAAACGCTTTACGGAGCAAGAACAAGCGACAGTAGATGTGGTTGTGTGGAGGTGATCAGCCAAGTCAAGAAATTATTCAGCCCTGTGATACCATTCCACTTACCCACCTGCCACTCATGTTTATATTTTTAATACTGAGAAAAACTAATCTCAATGACACTTCAAGTACCTCAACTGAATTGCTTATTTTTATAAAGTATTTAATAAATGGGTAAATAATATTAAATTCAAAAACAAACTGAAGCCAAAAATATCAAGTTGATTTATTCATACATATTTTTTTCCTTCTTTTTTCAGCCCTGCCTCCGGTCCACATGTTGAAGTGTCCTTAGGCAAGACACTGAATCTCAAGTAGTTCCTCCTGGTTTGTGTATGTTGTCACTTTGGATAAAAGTGTCTGCCAAATCACTAAAAGTAAATGTACATTTCTGTTAAGCTTTTAATCTAATAACCACTGCTGGTGAAGTCTTCATCTTAATCTTATGGCTACACTTTGAGGTTGTGTCTGTCAGATTCACATTTCCTCAAAGAGTCGTTTCCACTACTCAACTATACTGTATACCAGGTTGAGGTCAGCAGTTCTTTCCTGCTGACTTCTCAGGACTTCCAATTAACCTTTACAGTTCCTAGGGTTAGCCAAGACCAGGATGCATCCATTTTCAGCATGAAGGCTACTTGCAGAAGTGGTCCAACCACAGTTCAAGCTGACCCCTCTTCTCACCTCTGTGTCCAAACATACAATTTAGGTCTGAAAATACAACTATAAAGCTGATCACAACAGGTCAGACTGTTAGTGGGTTACATAACCTTGAAGCCAAGCCGTACTTAGGCTTCACGTTTCTGATGTTGAATTTCCCTTTAATTTACAGTTAATATATCAGGGTGTAATAAGAAGTTGTACCAGTTCTGGTACAAGAAAATCATTCATAACATGACATTTAACTTTTTTTTGCTTTTCTTTTGACATGAACTTAATACAACCTGTACTTTGGGGATTCTATTTCACCAGACATGGAAAAAGCACTTTTTTTCAAGGTACAGTTGTTGCTGACTTCAGTGATATACAACAATTTCAATTCATCTCATATTCTCTGGAGCTGTTGTAAGAAAAGTGACTTTGATTTAGTAAATATCTCTGCACATCTAGTGTTGTGAGCATCAAAGGTGTGTGAGCAGATATCAAAGCGTCCTCCTGGATCATCTGTCCTCAACAGCTAGACTGTTTCCATCTCAAGAGTTACAATGCACAAGTTAGACTGTAAACCTTTAAAATATCTAAGACAACATGTGAGTATCCTGGAAAATCTTCAGAAACAGATGTATACGTATAGTGAAATCCAGCTTATGAAGTAAAAACAAACGTGTCAACACAGGAAAATGGTAAGTGTTAACTTACTAACACTGGGAGATCAGAGGTGTTAAAACAGTGACCTAACGCTGAAATAGGACTGAAGAGCCTGCCCTTTACTAGATACCTTATGATATGGAAATTGGTGCCACCAGTGCATTGCACAAGCTAAACTGTGCCACCATCTGCTTCGAGACCTGGGACAAGCCCAAACCACAAGACAGTGGCTGAAACATGCAGTCAAGATGGCAGCCACTCTACAAACACAAGCCACAAAGCCAGTCAAAGTATCAAGGATGTAGGACTGAAATATGGAACTGCATTAGGTGTGACAGAGTGACATAAACATTTGAGCTTTTAGGATGATGCCAACAAGTCATGGCCAAGCAGATATATTACTCGTATGGGCATCATACTAAGACTCTGTGAACAACTGAATTTTATATTTCAAAGGAAGAAGCTGGCAGCAAGTTAATAACAATATAGAATGGCAGAGGAGCAAACTGCTCCATTTGTGTTAATGTCCACACGGTGGTATAAGCCATCCCACAGGTATAAGATATTCTCAGTTGTAGTTTCATGGACAAGTAACAAAGATCCAACATCAGATAAAGGCATTTGGCTCTTCGGAACAGAGTGGAAAGCCCAGTGCAGCACGAGAGGCTGTCCTTCACTAGCGGAACCATTCTCCACACTTGGCACTGACATAAAAGCAGCTTCTACTCTACTGAAGTACTCGCACATACATAGTCACAAAGACAGACATGTACGCACATATACGCATGCCCACACACACACACACACAATCCCGCAAACACAGGCAGGAAGCATGCCTGTCACGGACACACAGGGAAGGGAGGCAGCAAAAACAACTTTCTGCCGACAGGAATAAGAAAAACAACAGTTGAAAGCAGGTCTGCATGAGAGAGAGTGCAAGACAAAGGCATTCGCTCCGTCAGAACTCATCAGTCTGCAGAGGGAAAATATGTAAGGGAGATGCAACCATATGAGCACTGTCACTGTGCTCCTGAACACAAGAGAGAAGGGACAGGTTGGTGGAGAGTGAGCTGAGAGCCAAGGAACCTTCAGTAAAATCCCTCCACATCAACTGTGAGAGTGGCAGGTTGGTGATGTTTAAGCATGTCTGAGATGCATGTACACTGCAAACTGCGATCTAGATAGAGGTGTACACACCAGAATAAAACAAACTTTCTTTAACAAATGAGCAGACACTATAAAATAAAGGTGTTTAAAACTTGCTAATGAGTTTCTTTACCCAAAGGCATAGGCTTTGCTAAATAGAAACAGATAGAAGAGAAACACATCGTAGAGCTAGTCAGTGAGGGCCAGATTACCCTAAGGCCTCCAGGGCCACTCTCCAGAAGAGAAGATAAAAGAGCTTATTAATAGCCCTTAGATTTACATGCACTAAGTGGATGTTTATGTTGGAACTTGCTGCTTATGTGTGAACATCCAACAACTGTAAACAGTGCCATTCAGGGCCCATTTCCTTTACATCATTGATATTGTTTCAACTCGCAAAATAGGCAGCCAGAGTTTAAAAAACATCATTCGGGCATTATCTTTTAAGTGGTTCCACAGTTCAGTCTCCCCAGGGCGGTAATCAAGAAGCCTCATTGTGAACTTCCTCTTCTACCTCTTCATGTTATGCTGACTTCAGTATAAACAGCTAAGAAAGGGACAACAGAAGCACTGTTGTGTTAATATGGTGCCTTGGTTGACATGACATGGCACTGCAAATAAATATATTTCCACCAATGACATCTCAGTGAATAGGTTATGATCAAGTTTAATTTAAAGCAGAAAACTCATTCTTAACCTATGCATATGAAGGTGCAGCTATCCGGCTTGGAAAAACAAGCCAGGTAGCTCGGCATAACAAGTTTTCCATAATCTATGGTGTGTGTATTCGGACAGTATGTACTATATGTTAGAATCTTTCCATTAAACATTTTAAATATGCTGTATTTTTTGTCATATTTGATTTTGTCCACCTCTTACTCCATGGAGCTTATGTTGAAAACATTACACTATTGTATTAAAACACCGGGTAGCCCCTCATCAACCACATGAAAGAGAGTCAGTACAGCTCATAGGGAAGCTTGCAGTGCATGTCCGTAACCCCCACTGGCTTTTATTGGACAAATATAAAATTAACAACAGTCAGGAGCTGTAATGGTGAGCTAGGCTCCTTCCAACACAAATTTCCAATTTGAGGTCAGCTGTATGGTCCTATAAAAGTTTACAGGGCTGCTTAAAGAAGAGCTGTCACTTTACAAGAAACAAACTTTTCTAATTAATCAACACATTAATAACCCCCGGTTGTTTAATGGCTTTAAGTCTAATGCATGCCCCTATTAAAGGTATAGGAAAGCAAAGCCCAAACTAATGGTCATTGACATAAATCAATAAAAAAGCTGCTGTTAAATTTTCCTTTCTGGGAAAACTAATAAGAAGACTGTAAAAGTACAATGCACACTAAAGAGAAGTGACCTAGCTTTTAGCATAAAATTTTATACTACTCTTCCCTTCATGGTAAAATCTGTAACTTGTCAAAATGTACAGTCGGGGCAATGGCACTTGGAGTACCAACTTTAGAGAGAGTAAAATGTGAACTGGGGTAATAGAAAATTGATATGTGTCAGAATTTTGGACCATTTAGGACATTGATGTATGCTGTATGATTATTTTTTTTTACTCATGATGTATAAGTGTTTTGGAGTAACCTGTCATATGTAACAGATCTATTTAACATCTAACACACATAGACAGGGAGTATGGAGGTGTTAATGAACTAGCTGACACAAGAATCGTGTTCGGGATTCCAGGCTGGAGTGTTCTTTAAGTGTGTAAGGACACTGCAGCTTTGTTCTGCCAGGACATCAAAGGAACAACCCGAGTTATTTGAACAATGGCTCACATCTATATATAGGGGAAGTGATGGACGAAAAGAGTCGGATGTGTATGAGGTCACCATCAGAATGCAAGGAACATCTATGCCAACATTCATCAGGTGATGAAAGAAGTGCAAATACTTCTTGCCTGCCAGTGCAGGGTCAGTGACCGTCTCCTGAATATGGCCACCTCCAAAACACTAAAGGCCTGCGCACGCACACTAAAGGCCTGGATGTACAGCCAGCTATGAATGTGATTTTGTCATGACGACTGGTCCAACCTAGATGAACCTAGATGGGCTGGAGCAGTGTCAGTATGGCTCAGCCAGCATAGCCTGCCAGTTGGAAGCATATTAAGTGTGGCGTGCTAAGATTCCAGTCTACAGTAACTCAGCTTTACCTGTAGTTTTTTACAATTTTCTAATGTAGGCTATAGTATATTTGTTTAATTCTCCCTGCCCTACCCACTGCTGTCTACCTGGATCAAATGTATTCACTCAATCAGAAGCTGAAAGTAGATGGGAAATAAGCAGGACAGCATGCCTAGATGACCTGGGTTGGGAAACCCTGCTATATAGTACATGTAGTTTCTGTTTTCACCAGATTTGCAGTATTGTCCAATACCACAACTTCCAGTTATTACTGAAAAGTCATTAAGTGTGTTATCAGTTGCCAAGTGTGTGCAGCTGCGAGATGGTCAAAGACTAGAAATCTGTGATGTGTGTTTAAATTTGAACTGTCCAGACTTTGGAATTCTTGGCTATGCTTTCAGACCATATCCACCTTAAGGGAAATATGTCACCTTTAAATACCAATTCTTAATCTTACCTCACCTTCTAAACAAAATGAACAGGGCAGCTTTGCCTGCCTAAGCCCTGTCCATCTAGCTTCAGCATAATCGGGTCCTATAACATGTGAGACCTCTGCTAGATAAGATCACAGAGATTAAGCTCCTGTATCAGAGATTAGGCTAAGTTTATTTTCTCTTATTTGAACCTGGGTGGGGGTAGTTCTAGGCCTGCCCCCCTAGGCCTGGGCATAATGCCATTAGCGGTGTTTTGTTGACAGCAGGCAACGGTAAATGAGGACCTGCTTTAATCAGCGGCATGCCGAGCTGGTGTCAGAGTTCCCTCATGTCTACCAGGTGAAAGATGAGCAGGGAGAGAGGTGTTGTCTCCACGTTAATTAAAACTGCTCCCCTCACACGAGGACTCAGAGCTGCTACCATCAGCCCGCCCTGAAACCATGGCTGTACTCTCAACATAAATTCTAGCTATTAGCTAGGAAAGCAAAGAGAGGGGGCAAACAGCAAGGGGTGTAATTAATCAGAGTAAGATTATGTTCTAACCACTTAAAAGCAAGAGGGGGTATTTATCTGTAGGGAAAACAGGTCTTTTGGGGGTACATAGCAATTGAAATGTATAGGCGGTTGTTATTTTGGAAAGAATCCTTCATGTTAACAATGAATAACAGTAAAGAGAGTGATTCCTTAGAGTAATTCATATTTTCTCATGAAGTCTTATAATAACAGTTACATATAAGTCATCTCCATTTCTCTTTAGTCACCTTTCAACATAGTGTTAAGTCGGCTGTTATTCTCTGCTTTTGCCTTTTTCCTCATAACAGTACTGTTCTGTTCACGTCAGAGGGACAGGAGACACTGTCCCAGAAGTCTTGCTATTTACTCAGAAATTCCATCCTCCACAGCGGCTTCCTGTTCCCTTGAAGTGAGACATCCTTTCCTGGGGGATCATCTGGATGAACTAGACACAGAGATGCAAACGCTGCTTTTGCCTGGCCATGCCCAGTTACAATAACACCTTCGTGCTGTTCATCTCAGCAACCCGCCCTGAAACACCAACCCATCCCAGCCAGGAGCACTAGGCAGGAGGCCTGCTGCGTCCGCGATCTGGCCTTGTTTAATGAGACAAAGAATGCTCGCTGGAGGGTGGGTAGCTGTGATGGAGGGGACTAGTTGGGGAGTCCTCTGCTTCCCTCCCATACACTATGAAATGTGAAGCCCCTGATGCAAATGAGGTGGTGGGGGCAAAGAGAGAAAAACAACATGAAGGGAAAACTAACACAAAGGAGGAACGGGAGGGGATAAGTTCTTCAAGCAGCACATGACTGAGGGCCCTTTCACATCATGGCAGCAGTGGATGTCAATCAAGTGGTCAGCATTAACAATGTTAGGCCAGAGCAAGCAGGGCTAATGTCCTCTTTGCTTTGCCCAACCCCCACCACCAGCACCTCCTAAACTCCCCACTTTCCACAAGCCCCTTGTGACCAAATGAATCTGACTAGTGACAGCTCACCATCCTGTAATTTGCCAATTTGCACGCATGTCAAAAAGCCAGACAAGAGTGAATTATGGTCACAAAGTGGGGATAGGCTGAAAGAAGTACAAGAGACCTGCAACACAGGGAGGATAATGGAGATGACGGGGGAAACAGCAGGATGAAATACATTTGAGTGAAGGCTGCTTTCGCAGTTTGTCTGCCTCTTTCATAGTGAAAACTTGACACACATGATTTCTAGATAACACGGCATGTTAGACGCCGCATACATGGCTTGTGTATTTGAGCATGGGTGAGACTGTGTGTGTGGCTCATTATGATGCAGTGTATGTATTGATGTGTGTGCATAAATGAGTTAGCAAAAATATGCCTTCTCTGACAAGATCACGTGTGCAATTCGCCAAATGAAACCGGTGTGAGGAGTTAGACGAGTCTATCTGCAACCACTGTGCAGAAAAGTGGAAGATGAGGGTGATTATCCACAGCTGAGCCATTAATCTTAAGCATTATCAACACCTTGCTGGTGCAATCTGTGTTTCAATCTAACAGTCCACGGATACATCTCCGGAGCTGAAGAAACTAAAACACAAGTTAAATAAAAGCTATTATTAGCACACAGAGCTAAAGAAAAGCTTGACCTCAGATATACATTTAGTGTTCATGTGTGCATGTCCAAATGCACATATACACACTCTTACACAAGAAAGAACCATGAAGCCTATATAAATCTTTATCAGGAAGCCAGCCAACCTTTCTGCCTCTTGCTGGTGAAAACCATATAATAGTCTTAGGAACCTGAAACACATTTTCTGGATAGTTGGCAGCAAATGTCCCATAGTCGTCTGGGTTGGGTAACTTTCTAAATGCTAATTTTATTGTTGGGTCTAAAAAGGTAGAAACAAATAGAGCATCTGACAAATGTACATACACCCTGAGAAGTCTACCATTGCTTGTATGTGATCTATGTCCAAAAACAGAGCAGCAATTGTGCTGTGAAACCCCAGTCCACACAAACATTTGCTGACAACCACAATAAACACACTAAAAACTGTCTTGCACTTATTTTGTTTCACAAAAATAACTGCAATCAGCACTAGTAAACTCTTTGTAGAGTCACATTCATGTTAGACTATATCTTACAAAGACAAGTTTTCTTTGCAACATGTCATGTGGTAATGCAGAAGTTGAGTCTGCCCTCTACACTTGTTTAACAGTGTTTTACGTCTCCAAAACAATCGCAAGCACCGATTAACTTCTGACAAAAGGGCAGTCACTTCTGTAAGAGATCCTCAAACCATGCGTGAAAGTGAAAATGAGAGGCAATTCTGTTAAACACTCCACATTATGATAGCTATTTACCACACCATTGTAACTCTAAAGGGTGGACCTTTAAATGTCTGACAAAGTAATCCTGCCTCTGGTACAGTTCACTGAATTCTCCACTGCTGGCCCAACAATCTGTCTTGCATTTCTTGCCTTCCCAAGTGTGAGATGTTAGAGGCCTGGAAGGAGGACAAAGCTGACATTGCTTTTAGTTTTTCAAAGTTGTGTTATTTAGTCAGGGGTAAGCAGATTGCACGGGCACTGAGCATGATTGTTCAGAGAGGAAAAATGAAAGTGTCTGTGCTGAGTGTCGTTAAGCGTTCATGTGCCTTTAGAGGTTTGAGCCTGAATGTGTTGTGCACAGCCCTTAATATTTTAATAGTGTAGCCCAGATCTGTGTGTTGGCTCAAAATGACAGAAGGTGGATGATGACTGTAGTTACCAACTGTTATAGTTATACTAGCAGTAATAATTGTTTAAATGGTCAGCACTAAGTCAGCACCAACCATGTCACTTGCAGGGAGACAAATGAGCAATATTAGCATTTTCTCATAATATGACAAGGTTGGTTAAGTTTCTTATTTTTTTTTCTTAACTAGCAGAAGTTGGTCAGTGGAACACATGATAAGAATAGCTTGAATTAGTAGCTTTACGTCAAATGAAAGTCACTGAAAAACACTGAATCCAATAAACATTAAAAGGGTTATTGCAAAGTTAGCATACTGGATTTGAAACTGTCTTAAGCAGAATTTTATACCTGATAGAAGTATAAACAATGACATATGAGCAAAAGAAATGCTGTTTTTCATCCTTACAATGTGATGAATGTCATTTAGAATTCTCCATATTGTTTTAGTTATTTGAATATTGAAAAATCTCTGGCAAGGGTAATGTAATAGAAAAGAACCAACTAATGTGACAAAGTGAAAACATAAATAATCTGCAAAAAATATGTAATGAGAAACTTTCATGTGTGTGCACAAACATTGTGCATTTAAATATCGACACGAGAGGAAAATACAACACAAAAGAGACCTAGTTGTTCTCACAAAACACACACACACATACCATTAAATATATAACACAGCATTACTGACCATAACTCTGCTCTTCATATATTTTTTGCTTTTACTGCATAAGACTAACAATAAATATCTCCCTTTGCCAATGATGTCCGGCTGTAGGTTGGTTTCCTTCTGGGTAATTGATGTGAAGGTTCTGCTGAAACCAACCCTGCACGCATTTGAAGAGGTGAGCAGGAAATCAGGCCATGAGAGGCGGAACGTTGCATTCCTATCACGCAGCTTGGGTCAGAACCTCTAGTAGAGTCAGGATTTGTAGCTTAAAGGCTGTCAGAAATGATCACTTTGCTATGCAACTGCACCCACCCCTGCCCCCCATCACAGTCCCTCCTTTTCTTAAGATAAAGGATGTGCCCCAAAAGATTTGGTGACCTGCTCTCTTCTTCACTCAGCCCGTTCTGGTCTGTGCTAAACTCAGTTCAGATTGTTGAAGCTGTGCAACGTTGTCATACAGGGGGAAATAAAGGCAGAGTTACTGGATATTACCCAGGGATCCAGGGTGGAGAATCAGTTTCCATTTCACCATGACCTTTCTCCAGTCCCATGGTGGTCAACTTCACCACTACCTCCTTCCTCTCACATCCCCACTGAGCAGCCTCCGCTCCACTGCTGTCTCTCTTTTTTTCATTTGTCAACCTATCCATCTTGCACGTTTACTCTGATAGGACAGCACAGTTGGCCCCCACCACCAGCGAAGAGATCATATTCCCATAGCTCATATATTTTTTTTCATCAGCTGTTAACAGCGATTTAAATGTTAGCATTGCACACGGTGCAAATGTGTAACTAATATGCAACCGATGAATACTAAGAAAAAAGACATCTAAACAACTCCATATCAAATTAAGGACCTCCAACTACTTTAAAATGAAGCTGTAATTTCAGTGAATTTTCCCCTCAGGATGGGAGTCATCCCTTTCCAACAACCAGGCTATTCTTAGTGTCTGCTCGTATTGTTTTCAGCTACCAAACATAACTTTCATAGTAAAATGTGTGTGATGAGATTCTCTTGTACCAACAATGCCGGGAAGCTGTTTGTCACAGGACTTGCCGCACTACCTTTGACACACTCTGGACACACCCTTTACTCTTACTGCAATAATTTATTTGTACCTATTCCCTTATTTTTTTTAACTATATACAGTAGACTTTCAGTAATGCTGAGCGAGATTCAGATAATGGAAACAATGTTACAGACACTGGTCAAAACCTCACCATCCAGCTACTTATTTGATTTCAGGAAAGTCAGGGACAACAGTAAGTAAGTGAGTTAAGGAATGCCCACAACCATAATCCATAATTAAGCACTTTTCTTGTCAAACAAGTGTGGTTAATTGCAAATTCCCCTGGATTTACCGAGGTCCACTTAATTTGCAAAGGTCACTTTTGTGTGAAGCAGGTGCACATTTACACAGCTCAATTAAAGGATTGGAAAAACAAATCTGGCCTATTGAAATCTTAATGACAGCAGACATGGAGCAAGTGTATCATTAAATGTGTGTAAGAAATATGCACTGTATAGATGAAAAAAAGGAAAAAAGAGCCGTAGTCATTTAATTTTAACATCAAACATATAACATGCATTTTGTTGCTTCATATATAGTCATTAAATGTGAACTTCATGTTCACTGTGCTGCTATAGTAAATTAAATTATTTACATTACACTAAACCTTTCATAAACATTCTTTCCATTTGTGCATATTTTCATTAATGTGAAGTTTCTTTAGAAGTTTAACATCTCTCACTGCACAGTTTCCAAACTCTTCAATTACTAGTACTTTCACACACTCATAATTTTTACAATTAAATATAAACCATGACTTTAGTAATGTGAATGTGCTTATTTAATTTTCTAAGTACAAACCACATTTTTTTTTATTTAAATTCTGAGTATGCTCTCTTTGTTTGCTCTTAGTCAAATTTTCATGTTAAAGGGAATGTATGATATTGGTGTAGATTACTAAAACATTGTTATTGGCAATGCAGTATATTCATGTCGCTCTGTGTATGTTAGTGGCATTGCAAATAAAAAGTGCACACAGATAGGGAACTTGAGAGTCATACTTGTCCAGCACTCCAGAAAAAATAAAAACAAACCTTCACTACAGAGGCAGCCTAGCCGCTCCAACATTAGCACTCCTCATACATTGATAAATGAAGCCATTGTACAGTGATTATCACAGTTATTCATAGCCTCTTTGCAATGGGGATGGTACATTTGTTGCATTACATAGGAGCAGACATTGCTGGGGCTAGCACATGTCTCCCTGTCATTGTGTATTACAGGCTAACCAGTGACATTTATAATCTGCACTGCTATATGTGTCGCATTATTAAATTGCCATTATTGTGGCGGCAACTGGGCTCAGTCTGTGATTAATTGCACACTATTAAATTGAGGTGGATCGTGTCTGTTTTTAAATGTTGCTTTTACATTACAAATTAATCACAGACAGACAAATTACAATGAATTATTATTTGGTGGCGCTACACTTTTGCATTGGTAGGTTTCTCTATGACAGAAAAACAGGAAAGGTGAAAACATATTATTTCTTTATTATTTCTGGTGACACTGTAATAAAGAGTGATTTAGAGAGTTGGCTAATGTCGGACTGGCCTCGTAAGCATTATGTACACTGCACAAAAAAATAAAGGGAACACTTAAACAACACATTCTAGATCTTAATAAATGATTCTTAATAAATCTTAATGGCTGATCCACCTTTTGTGGAAATTCCTCAAGACAATTCAAAATGAGGCTCAGTAGTGTGTGTGGCCTCCGCGTGTCTGTATACACTCCCTACAATGTCTGGGCATGCTCCTGATGAGACGATGAATGTTCTTCTGATGGATCTCCTCCCAGACCTGGATCAGGGCACCAGTCAACTCCTGGACAGTCTGTGGTGCAATGTGGCACCGGTGGATGGAATGAGACATGAAGTCCCAGAGGTGCTCGATTGGATTCAGGTCTGGGGAGCGGGCAGGCCAGTCCATAGCATCAATGCCTTTATCATGCAGGACCTGTTGACACAATCCAGCCACATGAAGCCTAGCATTGTCATACATCAGAAGGAACCCATGGCCCACTGCACCAGCATATGGTCTTACAATAACATAATGGGTCTGAGGATCTCATCCCGGTACCTTATAGCAGTCAGGACACCTCCAAGCGCCCTTCAAGGAAATGCCTCCCCAGACCATCACTAACCCACCAACAAACTGGTCATGATGGAGGATGTTGCAAGCAGCAGAACATTTTCCACTGCATCTCCAGACTCTGTCACGTCTGTCACATGTGCTCAGTGTGCACCTGCTCTCATCCATGAAAAGCACAGAGCTCAATGGCAAATCTGGCAACGCCAATTGGCCTGCATGGTGTTGGGCTGTGAGCACAGGCCCTACTTGTGGACATCGGGCCCCTTATATCACTCTCATGGAGTATGTTTCTGACAGTTTGAGCAGAAACATGCACATCAGTGGCTTGCTAGAGGTCATTTTGTAGGGCTCTGGCAGTGCTCCTTCTGTTCCTCCTTGCACAAAAGGGCAGATAGCGATCCTGCTGCTGACTTGTTGTCCTCCTACAGCCCCCTCCACATCTCCTGGTATACAGACCTGTCTCCTGGTATCTCCTCCGTGCTCTTGACACTATGCTGGGAGACACAGCAAACCTTCTTGCCACAGTGTGCATAATGTGTCATCCTGGATGAGCTGCACTACCTCAGCAACTTCTATGGGTTGCAGACACCACCTCATGCTACCTCTAGTGGTGAGGACACTGGCAAAATGCAAAAGTGACCAAAAACCAGCCAGAAAGGATGAGGACAGGGAAATGGTCTGTGGCCACCACCTGCAGAACCATTCCTTGATAGGAGTTGTCTTGCTAATTGCCTCTAACTTCCACCTGTTGTCTGTTCCATTTGCACAACAGAAGGTGAAATTGATTCACAATCAGTGCTGCTTCCTAACTGGACACGTTAATATTCCAGAAGTGTGATGGATGTGAACTTACATTGAAATGATGATGTGTTCCATTTATTTTTTTAAACCGTGTATTATGTCTCTGGTCTGTGTGACTGTAGGAGTGTGTGCACAGACTTCAGACATGGGAGAAACAACAGACCATGGTCTGGTAAGCATCAGGCCAAGGCATTTGGCTTTGTCTTGCCCTTGGAGTACAAAGGATGAGCTCTGAGTTGTGTATCTACTCTACCAAATAACTTCAAGCATAAACCCCAAGGCTGCAGACAGCAGTGGATCTAAATTTAATGAATCAAAACAAGACATCAGCAAATGCACAATTTTCAACTTGTCTTTACATTCTGAGATTGCACAGTCTAAGGTCTAAACCCCAGTCATCAAGGACTCCAGGAAATGCCATACTGAGGCCAAGTCTACCGAGAATGGATATGTAGTTGTTTGATAGTTATTACTGTAATCACTATACTGTCATCTGTCTTATTAGCCCTTAATTTTTATAGGCCACTCATAGTGGAGGATTTGACCAGTGTCTTGTGTCAGTCCTGTTCATCATTAGAATGGCATCTCCACTGCCACAGCCTGGCATGCTGCACTGAGCTCAAGGCCTTTTCACAACTCTTTAATGAGAGCACAACATTTTGTGTTTACATTCCTTTCACCCTTCCTCACCCCCTTGCCATCTCACTGCTTCCACTCCCAACTCTGGCACTTTGGCAATTTCCACTCCTACATCAAGATGACCGCCAGTCTTTGGAGATTTGCAATTAGCATCCCTTATTATGTTCTGTCTTGCTGGCTCTGCAAAACTAAAACTGGAGTGGACACGAGCTATGTTATGTCATTATTAGTTGGTGACGATAGCAGCAGGAGGAATTTCACTGGGAAATACAGTGTTGGTTCACAGTCAGTGGCCTCTGGGCTCCCTCAGCTTTTCACTACATTCAAACAAACGCTAGTTATTTCAGTTCACTGAAAGCTGACTTGGATCTGAAGAGAAGACCTGCCTGCCACTAAACCTCAAGGGAATGGACGGCCAGTAGTCTTAAACACCTCTCCCTCACTTCTTTTGCTTCCTTTCCATCCTGGAGCTTTGACAGAAGGTATATATTTTAGGAGAGACCCCTGGTGATGTGATGGACATGAGAGCTCTGTTTGAAATGGAAACTTACACATTCTATGCTGCCTCGGACAACCAGGAATATCCCAACAGAGGTGATGAAAGAACATGGAACAAGTGAAAAAAATAGCCACCTTAACTGAGGTTTTCCTTTCAAAAACACAATATGGGATCCACACTTTCTATTCAAGATATGGGACTTTGTAATGCTATAACCTCGAAGGAGTACCTACTGACCACCACTGGCGTAGATCATTTCTTTTCCTCATATCGACTCTCACTCTTGTATACACTGACAACATATGCTGGCTCAGATAACCAAGAAAAAAATAACATGATAACAGAAATGAATGTAATTCATGAAAAGAGATAAAGTGGGCCACACACAAGCTTATCCTCTTGTGTGAGTAGCACTGCCTTGCACCATCACCATCTATCGTCTCTTTTTTCTCTTCACCCTCCATTTATTTCACACAGGAGAAGAATAGTATGTGTTTATGTATGTGTGTGTGCATAATGGAGTGCGTGTTTGTGTACTCATTGGCCTGCTTCTTTGTGTGTGCATGCATGTCTGAGTGTGCTGAGAAAATGATGTGGCACACTCCATCCTCCCTATAACTCACCTGGACTGATAAAGAGAGCAAAGGAATCATTTCCTGCGCCTGCTCCTCATTCAAATGGGCTGTGTCTGTAAACAAGAGCTGCAGTTATCCATGTAGCGGTCAGATAAGAGGGGAAGGAGACCTCCGGAGTGATGGATCACGAAGGGGCTCCCAGTCCTCTTCTCTTCCCAGCACCGCCCTGCCACCTTAGGATAATAAACAGCCACAGAGCAGGGGGCCAGATAAGAGCCATCACTCACATTGGCCTGGCTGATAAGACACAGACGCTCTCTGTCACCCTCCATGACATTTGTTTTTCATTCCACTTCAGACCGAGAGAGAAGTCAACCTGTTTCATCTCATCAATGGGCTCCACTCAAGATCCCCTGCTGAGTGTGTGCCACCTTTTGACACTGATGGCAGTCAGGTGACTAACTGTGTCATGCTGCACGGAAGAAGAATGGATTACAGGTTCCACCGTTTCATTCACAACTACAGTACTGTACCACAAGCAAAGAAAAACATACTGTTGCATAGATTTAAAAAAAATCATGTATATATTGACTTAGTTGAAAAGGAAAGTGATTTTAACCCCTCCCTCCTCCTATGTGCTGAGGGCAGTGACTGATATAGAAGAGTTGCAGATTTTCCACAAAGGGTGTGTACAAAACATGCTTACTTTGATTAATTATAGCTTTATTTCTAAAGATGTCATCACAGTTACACCCTCCTCTAAGTCTCTAGAGAAATTGTTCAAATACAATAAAGTTCTATGAACAGCTGTCCATTTTTAATCCCTTTACTCAAGCTATTTTTACACACCATAGGTAATCTTAATGGACAGGCTGGGTGAGGCTTTAGAGTAAAAAAACAACCAGCAAAACAGAGGTTGGTTTCTATCCTCTAGCTGGCTATAAAACCAAAGCTAGACATGAATCAATGTGAAATCTCCTTGAACAAAAAACTCAAGTTACAAGTTGTAAATTATGCTTTGGAGACTAATATTTCTGATGGGGTACATAAAATTATTATTTAAGTCATTTTGTATTTTGGCACCTTTTATTCCTTAAAAATGCAGAGTTCTATCAGAGGGAATATGCTGTCACTGTAAATCTGTCTGCCCTGACATTGCCTCTACCAGGGTCACCTACAAGTCACAGATTTGAGAAGGTATAAACTGGTTACTTTATAGCTATCCCAATTGTTATACTTCAGACTTATGTGCATTGTATTAGCTCTAATGAAGGGCATAAATTCTTAGTTTACGACTGGACCTTTACAGGGGCGGTTGTAAAACACACGCTTTTTGCGTTACTTGTGTTTGTCACCTGAGTTCTGGAGTTCAGACGGTGCACACACTGTTTCCATTAGTCAGGGATGGCTCCTCTGAGAGGCCTTCATGTGCATTAATGGGCCTAGACCGTGAGAGAGCGGCATCCCGTCCGTCGGTCACGGATGACATTTAACAGACAGGACCCAACTTCCTGTGATCAGAACAGCAGTATAATGCTAATCCATGGCTCTCACAAATCCTTCATCCTCATCTTCTGGCTGTCAGAGACAGACCACAGCTACAATTGTGGGATGATGGGATGTGGGATCACCTGCGTTGACCCGCAGTTCTCAGCTCATATGTCCGTACCCTGGATCAACATGGGATCTGTTTAATGCACCTATCAGTTCAGTGTTTTGATTTTCAGTAACATATAGAATGATGGGTAACGTTGTAAAAATGAACCCCAGCTACACCACACCAAATAAACTGGAGTGCTAGTGAGATGCTTTGTTCAGGGCTACTCGGGGCTCAAGTCAGTATAATCAGAAAGTCACAAACGTTTCTTTGATTTAACCTGCATTACCCACCACTTTATATGCACAAATTGAAAATGACTTACTTGACAGCAAATCAAAAAATATAAACAATTCTTCTATCTCAGACAATTCTTTACTTTTAGATGAGGTGGAAAAGTTGCTATATCAGTAAACGTACAATGTAATGGAAACAGACATGAACACATGCAAAGCATATGGCTTAAGTGTCCACTGAAGAGAGAAAAAGAGACATCTATGTGGAGTAATTAGGAGATTATAACAGTTTTTCAATTACTACAAGAAAACAAAAATGACATGTTTAGATTATATTTTCTACATTTTTTCACAGTCATGGTGCTATTTATTTATTAATGATGTAAATTTGTTGTACCCTTTTCTTGTGCAATTGTTGAATTCCATCTGAGTAGAAAATTAGCACCACCAACTGTTTATCTTGACAAACCACCTCATACAGTTAAGGGTAGCAGAAGAAAATGTGCTTGTATTTACTCTTTTATCTGCTTTCTCAAAATGTGGTTCAAATTAATGCTGCATTTTGTTGGAAGCTCACTTAGTAAAATCAAAATGTTTAAGTATATTGTCATAAATATTTAGTTCTTCCTGATGCATGCATGATGTCTGACAATAAAGATCAAGTCAAAAAGTCACAAATGTTTGTTACATTAAACCTGCATCAATTGGATTTGAATTGACAAGTTGCGCAGCTACTATCAGTTTTACTTCTTTATAGAAGTTTTCACTATAAATACATCATTTATGGAAGATGCACCCTGTGCTTCAGCAAAACATGGATTTAAACACTGGGGCTCTAAGGGTGGATTTTCTTTGAGTTTGCAATATCAGTTCTGCACTCTCTTGAGAGGGTTAAGAATCATGCTGCTGATGTTTTCTGTTATTGTGGGTTGACCATGCGGAGGCATGTTGCTCATTTTGCTGCTTTTTTCATAGCACCATATTGCTACTATTGTTACTCGTTCAGCTCTTTTATATGTGCATTTTAAGTGCTATAATATGATACATTTTTTACATGTGTTTTATCTCATGCATAGTGTATCATCATTACATTTCAGAACTATGCAAATGACAGGCCTCGCTCTGTCACTGAGGGTAATACTGTATTTGACAGTAAAAGGATGGTGGAGACAGGCGATGTACAGTATAGCAGCGCAGGATTGTAAAGGATTGACAAATCAAGTAATTAAAGGGGAGGTGATTATGTCATCATTTTCTTGGTCTGGCTCAAAAAGGTCCTGCTACATTTCATATTCAGTCTGAATGAATGCATAAAGATTTAGGGGGGGGGTAAGGATTGAAATATCTCACAGGGACATTCTGCCTACTTTTTTTTTAGGTAGGCCTTATCTCTCTACGTTCAGCTCTGTTAATATGATGATGAACAATATTTCATGAAGGGCGGCTGAATGTGTGTCTCCTGGAGAGAGCCCAGGCTCACTCTGTCTCCTCCCAATGCCCTCATCTTTCCTTTGTACCACTCTTTTCTCTGAACGAGGGGGTGGAGGGGGGCAGGTAAAGGAAGGGAAAGCAAGGTAGATAATCACTACCACAGTTTGCACACACACACACACACATCCCTCTGAAACACACCATCCCAGGACACTTCTCTTCCCCTTCAATCCCCCCAAAACATTTTCATATCAATAATCAAGTAATTTTTCTACATGCTAATCCATCAAAGCGAGCTCGGGCTAATCTTCAGGCATGGGGCTGGGTGGTGTATGCAGCTTTCTCTTTTCAGGTGTACCACACTCCCTGCCAGACATTTGTCCCGCTGTGTGGCACAAAAAGCCCCTGCCCTGTCAGCACTGATTGATCAGAGGCTGGCTGCAGAGGAGGAAATCAGCATACCCTATCAATTATGCTCTACATCTGCACCTGAAAAGAGCCTTCGTCTCCTTCCACAACGTGCTCAGTGCTGCAGATAATGAGAGCAACACTGTTAACAGCTCCTGTAACTGTTTTTTGTCACGTGTATTTAGGTAAAGTGCTTACCTTTTAGATGGAGGGAAGAGACGGTGAAGAAAAAAAAAAACACAGGGCCTTGGTAGGAAGATTATCATAATGTCTACAAACGCTGACAGGGTTGAATTTCAGAGACTCTTTTCAGATTAGTGGGGCTTTTAAAAAGGGTGCATTTGCAGAACAATGTGATTGCGTGTTTGATTTTAATTTTCTGACAATCTTTCGCAGCATGTTAGGGATACATGTGGATGTTTTTTTTCTGTACTCTGCATTGTTGGGATTTAGTCAGGCTAAGGGTGCTTTTAGAAGAATTTAAAGGCATAGCAGGCGCCTCTAAGAGCCTGGGTGATCCTGCAGCAGGGTGAGTGAGAGATAAAATGCAGAGGCCTCATTAGTAGCACATTTATCATCTCCTGTCTGTGATTTAAAAGAATGACTGGGTCAAATCACTTTAAATACCTCGGGGGAAATCAACATTTGTCATTGCAAAGCAAACCTGCTTCTCCCCACTCTTCTGGCATTAATTTATTCTGGTAAAGCAACCCCATTCACCGCTGCGCTGATTTTAATTTCATCCTTGCAAAAACCTTGGCTGACTGTCTATCTCAATTCATTGCTTTAACATACAATTGTCCCCTTCAATTCATTGAAATAATACTTACTTGCAGGGCTAAGACCTATCCATAGACACTGAGCAGATGATGCAAACGATCTTCAGTGAAACACTAAAGTGTGTCTGACATAGCAAATTATTCCTCTGATGTCCACACTTATATACGAACGCCATCAGCGCTAAACAGAGAAGTGTACATGCAAAGAACAAGAAAGAGATTATGTATTATAAATGTGTTATTAATGCGTAACTCGGCAAGGTCGGGGAAGTCAAGATAGGTGTTGAAATATGGATGTCACCCTCAAAGAGCCCGCTAACATTGCTGCAAGTGGACCCTCTGGACACAGCGCCTGACAGAATATTTATGTGTTTGCCAGCACACTGACTTAAATTTCTATGAGCATTATCTGAGGACAATGCAGTGCTGGTCATGTTACCAATACTATTTCATCTGTGAACAAAAATAAGGGCCGTGAGATTGTTCTTTAAGAGCAATGACTATCTTACTCCACCTACTTTTCTTCAAATTGTTTAAATCCTTACTTTTAAAGCAGTTTTGTTCTGCTTTATTTTATCAATAGGGACTTGAACAGACACATAAAAATCAAAAACATCTGGCATTTGATTTCACATTTTTATGATTAAAAGTTGCTTTTGTTCTACTTTCAATAAATGTTTTGCTGTGGTTTGTTCTCACACTGTGTGACTGTTGTCTGAATCAAAGGTTCTGTGTTTAAAATGTGGGATGGTCACTCTTATCATTCCACTTTTGGTTAGTTCTGCTTGGGACATGTAAGAAGTTCATGGTAAATAAGTATTGTAAGGATTGCGCAGAAATATTTCAGAGGAAGGAAGTAAAAGATGCTGAGCAAGTCCTGAAAGAAGTGTGGGGTGGCGTTAAAGCAGCACCAGAATAAACGCATATCTATTTCATGCCAGTTCAGACAGAATACTCTGCCATATGTAAATAGGGGTTCAATAATGAATGCACTTCCCCTGCTTTTATTTGCTTTAAGCCCGCACAGTCACACACACATTGGCACCATACGAGACACAAATTAGAGAGCGTTTTAAAGGAAATATTCAAAGAGCAGCCTGCCGCCGGAATATCAGTTATTATTTTTGATGTTGCAATTTCTGACACTTTGATGCAATCAGTGAGTAGCCCCGGCATTCAGCCCTCTCCAGGGAGAGAGCTGTCAGGAGTGAGGAGCCGGTGGGTAGATAATTATGGGAGATCAAACCTTGCTAGTTAGTAGGCAGGAACGGGAGGCAAATGCCAAAAACCAGCCAATGTTTCGCAAACGCTTGTTCAAGGATATCCTAATTGCTATAAGTGGTTCCTTCAGGACTGGCACTTCAAACACTGCCTGCTGCATGATGTCATCTCCCTGACTCCCCTTCACACTCACAATAGGCAAATTAAGGAAGAGAGCACAGCACAACATACCAGAGGACAGCGTCCTTTTTCTGTCATAACATGTGACCCACATGAGTAGCAGACATGTGCACGCACAAAATAGAGATATGTATATGCTCACACAAAGTCACAAGCAGTCACATACTAAAACAAACTAAAGAAAATGTAATTTAGTTTGTACGTTTTAACCTTTTAAGCTAATATCAAGATAAATGCATACAATCACATAATTAGTATAGAATTCTGATCAATTTACATGCAGAACACTGCACTGATATTGTTCATAAATATTAGCACTGTGTGATCTAAAAAGCAATACATTCTGACATTCAACTATGTGCCCCATAATTCAAAGTGAGAACACAGTCTTATCTGTCGGTACTGTTTCCAGCCTACTTCTCCAATTCCCTTCTTACCTTTACAGTTCAAAGGGAAGGAGAGGGGAAGGTGAGTACAATTAGTTGAAATCAGTCAGAACAAATTGTCCAACAGCATTGTACTATACTAAGACATCAGAGTCCATTTGCTGTTGGTGAAATGACCCTCTTACCATGACACTTGTACTCCAGCAACATGCATAAAAACAATGTTGTCTAATCAAACTCTCATACTTATCATTGACCAATGTCTCATCTAATACAGAAACTAACTTGAAAAAGAATTATAGACCTGTTTCTGTCTGCCTGAGCTACATCAAAAGAAAACCAACCCTTGGCAATCAAAAAGAAGGATTTCATGTTTCAAAAACAATTGGCATTTTCAAAGGGGGACCACAGCTGACATACAATTGCAGTAAACCTATTGAGTCTTCAGCTCCCTCATTCTTTTTCTCTCCCTGTTGTGAATGTGAATCTTGAGGGTCATTGATCATCTCATTAAATTCAGCCCCAAAGAAAGTGATCCTTTTCACACAGCTCAAGAATTCAAACGCAAAACACCCCCGCCTCTCTTCGGACACACACAAACACTCTTGCACCATCAAACATCACCAAATGACTGCTTTTCGCAGACAAGAAAGACGGCAATAAAATGATAAAATAAAGTCTATTTTGTTCAAAAAGGGTAAAAAGAGGTCATTTTCAGCATAGAGTGCTGAAATGTTAGCATAACAAAGCACTGACTCGCAAGCTAATGGCTCCTCATCTGTGACAAGGGTCTTACTATCTTTTCACTGTTGTGCTCCTCATAAAGTGGCCTGAAACAACACCTTCCTTCTGCTGACCTTCCTTCACTCAAACACAGTTCCAATGTCAAGCTCAAAGTCTACACACATCCACATAGCACACCTCACAAAAAGTGAGCTATGATAAACATGTTACAATGGGTATAAATATATTTCCATAGGCATTGTGAAACAGACACAACTATACACATACACTCTCAGACTAGGCAGGCAAGACAGCTTTGTGAGAGCTCCGGAGCCCTAGAGTGGCTTGGCTTAGTCTAATTGTCTCTCTAATTGGTGATGTCTAAAGGGGGTCTTCTCTTTATTTTTGGACAGAGCAGCATGCCATCACGCAAGGCAAATTACATAGACAGACAGGCTGGAACACAACGAAGCAGACACAAGTGACAGTGAGAGAAGAAAAAATGAGAGCAAGGAGCAGAGGGACAAGGATGATTATCCTTTTATAATTATTTTATTCAATCTTGGGGAAAAGACATGTTTAGGAAACTGAGTTTCAGGTGGCTAAACACCCAAATTGCTCCCCACCCATTGGACCCCTGGTCCCTTCCATCATTCCAACCCTGGCTGAGTATGTTGGGGATGAGGTCATGCTGTACTCATCCAGCCAGTGGTGAGAGGCCTCATTCTCTACTCCTCAACCCCAGCTCTGTATCCGGGAGGCCTGCCTTTGATGTGCTCGTAATATGAAGGATGCAGGGCTATCAGCTAGCTGTCAACCCGGTAACTACCCTGCATGGTTCCCAGGGGCAGCACAGCCAACTGAGCCGGCATGGCCGCCTAGCACCCAGCAGCTCTGCTGCTGATGGACCTGATTAATTCCCTGGAACACTGGTTTGTCTTCCTGCAGTTCAGTCAATGACTTCATTCAGCGGGGTGAGGTCACCAGAGGCCTGGTAATAGAGGGGCTGCACTTCACAGCAAAGACAGCTCGTCTGTGAGCAGCTCTCCAAAAAAGCCCCTCAAGATAGAAGATGGTAAAGAAGGAGGAAAACATCCAAGTGTCTTTGGATCCAGAGAAGCAGTCCTTGAGCAAGAAGCTAGTGGGACGTATTTCCTCTCACTCTTGCTTTCTCTTCTCTCTCCTGTCTCTGATTGTGGGAGAAATAATAATTGGCAGACCAATGAATTATTAGCACACACAGTAGTTACAGCAAGAACAATGTCCCTTAGTGGTGGAGGCTCACTTAAATGTGACTTTCCTTTAAAAGAACAGAAGTTCACATGAGTAAATGGATTTCTTAAATAAAAAATATAGTGGGTCCTTCGCTTTTTCTCTGACTCTGACCAGCGTCTATTCTATTTGAACACTTTTATCATTTTTATAGAGAATAATGTGTCAATGTGATGAATGAGCATTCAATAAAACCAGTGATAATGATAGAAGTTGTCCTCTCCTCTCCTTGAGTCATAACTGATGTGGCACAGCAGCTTAAAGGAATAGTCTCATATAACAATGCTTATTAAGAGGCAAAGAGGCCTTTAAACAAGTCAAATAAAATTGATGTCATTCACTTTTTGAAACTCAAGAATAGTATGGGGAAATTCACTCCAACAAACGGCATGGGAAACGGCACAGCTTACGAGAGAGAGTAACTCATTTTTGCGCTTATGGGATTGTAAAAAAATGACAATTTCTTGAAATGCGTCATAAATTTTCTGAATTGCTCTTGCCATCCTCACAATGATGGTTGCTTTCACTTCATAGGCCATGCAAGTCTAGTCACTTCATATAATCTGGAGTCACAAATCACAAAGGACCTCCCAGTCTCCGAGGAGCAATATGCAACTTTGCAGGATTGTTTGGCAGCTCAGGTTAGCCCAGCAGACGGGGACAAATAAATGGCAGCCTGTGGCCTTCCTGTCTATCTATCCGTCCTGCCTCTGGTATGGCGTATGGATGACGAGGAGATGTGAATGAAACAGTGGGCCAACGGTGATGCACGACGCTGCAAGCTCATAAAGCAGGCCATCATCTGACCTCTGAGGCACGAGGGAACAGGCAGGGTCTTTACGACCATCACCAGATTTAACAGCCAATAATGACTGGAATAACCGCTTAAACCTTTATGAACCTGCACAGCTGTATGGTAGCACTGACAGCAGAGCAAGGCAGGAGTATAGAAAGAGAGAGAGTGATAAATTCAGCCAGTGTAATGACAGGGACGGTGTTTTAACCAAAGGGAAAATGATAAATGCAAAGCAAGAGCACCCCGATATGTGTGTCACTTTAAGTGGAGCAAACTGGCTTGTCCATTCCCATTCTGATTAATACACAACAGGGAAAGCTGGAAAGAAGTCAATGATTTTATGAACCGTTTAGGTGAGGTTTTTTATTAATTCAAATATAAAATTCTGATTCCATAGGAGATGAAAATTATGAAAACGTAGAGACGTGATTTAATTTCAGTAATATTTGTTATGCAGTTTTCATTTAAATTACCTTATCTCGATTCTTATTTTAATGACTGCCTTATGAACTACACACTAATTCAATATACAGACACAGTGTTACATTCAGTGCAATACATACTGAAGTATATAAATTCATTTAGTGGAGGAAAGTAAAAATCTTAATTTACAATCTTTATTTAGTATATTTCTTTCTCCTTTATTCTGACATCAAATCAAAGTTATAGCACACTAGCATCCTTTGGACTAAGATCATAACACCAATTCATTAAGTGTTGGCAGCAAAGTAATTCTGATTTTCAATAAACTCTCTAAACCTAATACAGTGCTCATGAAAAGAGGCCCATTTCACAGGCTGGCACATGTTCAAGCAACATATGCTCACATAATCTCTTAAAAAGCATGATCCAAGTCCAAATTTAATTATGTAATAGCACAAACGAAATCAGAGTGCCGACACAGCAGAGCTCTGATACACAACGTTCTGCCACTCAACTCCCATTCTCCTCATTTGTTTATTACTCTCACCAGTCCCAGCAGCCTCAGGGGCCATGGCGTCCAGAGTCCACTCAACTGTCTACAGATGGCTCTAAGGCTCCAGGCTTGTTTCACATGGTTGTTTGTCTTTTTAATAAGATCTGCTTGAGATATATAGCTATTGTTATATGATCATAATGCTTTTCCATGGTCTCTGAAGACATTACTTTTAGTACTTTGCAATTTTACATACTAAGTTCAAAGTCTTTTAACTTGATTTTTTGTTAGTTAATATAGATTTACAGTGTTATGACTCAGTCAAGGCAGTAGTGCTGCTGGTGGTGGAAGTTGGATGAGGTTTAGCATTTTCAAGGACTAAATTATGGGTTGGGGGGAGTGAGGGTTGTTCATGGTTCCCTGAGCCCTGCATTTCCTCTGGCAGCAGTACTCAACTTGCAAAGCACTGAGCTGAGGCCCCTGATCTCTGTAGAATACAGATAAACTTTAACCACTGAACGTTGTCAGGTCTTCATCGCATACAGTACTGTCCCCAAACATTGCTGAGGAGGAGTAAAAATAGGAGTAAAAATAAAAACCACAAAGGGGATCTACTGAAGACTATATCCAAGATACCAGGTCACCTTTTTTCTTGTAACAGTATCAATAAATCCTAGGACAAAACTGCATATCTTAAGCACCTTACTGGCGACTTTTACAGTGCACAGTCGGAGCTTGGCACGCAGACGATAACATTCCCTACACACAATGGTCTAATCTTCATGGCACAGGTAGCACTGGGATTGTCTTGGATGTGCACTCTGCCGTTGCCTGGTTTGTCCCAGCATTAGAGCCCTCTGCATTCCTTTGTGCTTTTTAACCAATGAATTAAAGAGGATTGCAACAGGGGAATACTTATCAGAAAAAAATATTACCCCCTTACTCAGAGATAAACAAATCATACTAAATAAGTTGGAAAGAGTTTCACAAACTCATTTTGTAATCAGGAAGAGCTGCTTAAGATAACAACGCCTGATTTAGACATTTTCTAACACAAAGAGTGAGGAAAAGTGAACCTTTAAGCTATATGGGACAGGGTTCATTGTGAGCAGCTGCCATTGCTGTGTAAGATAGTTTACTTTACAATTTGTGTTTATGTGAACCAATCAGATTCTTGTGTTGTGAGTAAATAAATGAAATTGTTGGGAAGTATTGTTTGTAGATTATATATTCAGGTCACTTCTCCCAAGAAATCTTTTAATTTTTTAATCCATGCAGATGTTTGTTTTCAGAAAACTTTCTGAAGTGCATCCCCAGATGAACACTGAAAGCATTCTTAAGTAGCTAAGTTGCTCTTATACAAAATACCTCAAAGCGTCTAAGATAATACATGTGGATTGAAATGCAATCTGCCTCTCACTTCTTCCCAAGATAAGTACAGCCATTGACAAGACCTGGCTTCCTTCTCTTATCTCGCAAACACTTGATACCAGAAACTCTGTGCATGAATAAGTCTTTCAAGATTGTGATGTAAATATATCCGATTAATCACAACAAGGCAACCTGCAAAAACTCGTACTCTCACCCCCTAAACAACATTGTAAAAATGTTCCTTTGCTTGCAGTTGTATCAAAAAGAATTTTTTTTTCTTATCCATATTTCCTATGAATACCCAATACACTGACATGTTTTAATCTATGCTAATCTATTGTAATGTTTTCATTTTTAAAGATTATTTTTTGCATTAATTTAAACCAAGACAATATTAAAAAACTAGAGACAAAACTGAATTTGGAAAATCTATGCTCTAAGCCCATTTCAACTCCAGATGGATTTAGTGACATACCCTCTCTTACCCACCGGCACTGAAATATTTAATTTTACTGAGTAGATCCTCAGGACATGAAGGCAAAACCATCAGGTCCATGTTCAAGTTTAATTACTGATTTAAACCTAGTCTCAACCCTCCAGGCCCATCTATGCGTCTCTGTAAGAGTGAAACAAAGAAAAGTACCAGGAAAGACAGAAATGTAGTTAACTGATGTATGTGTGTTGGAATTTTATCACCTTTATTATCAGTACTCCATCTGCAGTAAATAAACACTTTCTTATAGAAGTGATAAATATTTTTGTAAACATTGTGTAACTTACAACATTGCCAAATTCAAAATGTTTTTCGATTCCCCTGGCTCACATCAATATGCCTCCAGTCCACAGTGTGGCGCTCTGCTCTCTGTCTGTTAAAGCAGATAGAGATGAGACTCAATCTGGCACCTACCATCTGTCCTCCCACTTTTCTCACTATTAAACATCTGTGGGTATGTGTGTTTGTGTGTGTGTGAGGATGAGACTGTGTGTGCATGTGTTTGATTAAGCCCCGTCTAGCTACCCTCATCGCTGCCGATGCCTGTGCATCCTATGCATCTATTACAATCCCTCCATCACAGAAGTCACTTCATTTACATTCCCCCGGTCTTGTTTGAAGAATATCTCAGGCGAGGAATATATTTTCTGAGTGTCCCTCTTATAGGTTTACCTAGACTCAAATGGGCTTGAAAAGTTGCTGTTATACACCGAGGGAGGCATTTTCACCTAATGAAACCCAAGATCAATAGAACTGTTCTCTCTCCTCATATATAGCTCATGTACACAAGGGAAATAAAGTATTATTTTTCATCCTCAAATGTATAATGGATATCATTCTTTATTTAATACTTAGTTCAATTCCACATGAGCCGCAGAGGGAAAATATTTCCTCTGATGATGTCCCTACATTACAGAAAGAAGATATAAAAGTGTAAAAATTAAGTTGGAAGGTGTGAGAAAAACTGAGCATCACATATACTGTATGAACAATGACTATAGACATTGTAGAATTCACCATCTCACTCAAGTGTAACACCGTGATGCAGTTAACCATATAATTAAAACGCTTACAGACATTTACATATTAATCTGCTCTGCCTACCGCAATTGACATATTTTAAATCAAGAGCTCAGGTCTTAAAGAAAAAAAGAAAGCATGGGTGAGGAAAAAAGACCAGATAAGCATAGAGTATGGAAGATGAGAGGAGAGCAGTGAGAGCAGTCACTTCAGGTGCAGCCCTTATCGGTGGCGGAGAGAGGACCTTTCTTATGTAATCTGTGATTTCATTCAGCCTCCATATCAGATGATTGTCTGGGAGAAGAAAAAGCCATTTTGAGGGGAACGGGCTGCGTGAAAAGGATCGTCTCCCCGGCAGCTCACCCTTCCATGTCGAACCAGTCGCATGGCACTGAAGGTCAGCAGAATTATTGGAGATGGGGGGTGGCTCCAGCAGAGAAGACAATGATATGGCCTTAACCCTCATTTAGAGGTGCCATTTCCCCACCTGACCCCCCTGCTAAAGTGTTATTTTTCCATGTTATGAAATGTGATAGCTCTCTGGTGAAACAGGAGTCTCCAGTTAGGAAGGTAATACTGTGGCGTGCAGCGACAGCGAGACAGACCTCCCCTCTAAATAGGCTGGCTGTGCGGCCTTACTGCTGCATGCTACGCAGACAGTTCAATCAGGGTAAAACAACGTTCATTTAACCGCTTGGCTAACAACAGCCAGTGGCACACAGTGGTACACACAGGAGCACCAAGATTGCACACTTAGGAGAGATGATGATAATGTCTTTGTGGATTTCACCCAAACATGTCATTTGAAACTAGGGCTCTGCACAGGGCTGTGTTCAGTGTCATAACCTGTTGTTTTCAGTTCCTGCTCTCTTTCTCTATGTGATGGAAGAAATATACGAGGGAATGGCTTTCAATATAGGTGGAAATATGTTTATTTAACACAGCAATCACAATTAATGAGGAATGGAATGCAGTGATTAAGAGATCTACTTCTGTATAAGATGAAGATCACGTTTGATATACTTGTCCTACAATTACTAAGTCAACTTTTACTTATGGTGTGGCATTAATAAGTAAGGTGGGAAAACCACAGAAGGCTAATGCTTCATTAAATTCATATTGCATTTTCATCAATGTAAAATTATGTGAGCAGTGCTCTGTAGAGTTCAGTTTCCAGGCAAATCATATGCAATATCATATGTAAATCAAATGTCAGGGAGATAAAGCTTCTAATCACTTCACAGAAAAGGTTGCATGTGATTATGGTTCTATTAAATTTGAAT
Organism: Helostoma temminkii; assembly: GCA_900302695.1. Classification (NCBI taxonomy): domain Eukaryota; kingdom Metazoa; phylum Chordata; class Actinopteri; order Anabantiformes; family Helostomatidae; genus Helostoma; species Helostoma temminkii. Next base: position 52,977 of record OMLM01007561.1, read on the forward strand.
TGCTTTTTTCAGAAAAAAAAATCACTGTCTCTTTGCTATAGTGGTGAAATTATTTTGTGACTTTGTAATGTAAAAAGAAGAAGGTATCACTGGCATCAATATATAGTGATTTCTGTATACGTTATGATGTTATGATGTGAGAGAGCTGTACTTAAGCAGAGGATGTGTGTGTGTGTTGGGGGGGGGGGAATAGAGAGATGCACATTTTAGCCTACTCTCAGCAGCTCCACCTAGGGGAGCGGAGAAGTGTCTGACTGCCTCTTCACTCCAAACTACAGTATTTTCTAGCTCCTTGTGTGGATCTAAACAAAAAGCTGTGATGGTTTGCTGTGACTTTCTATGTCTTCGGCAAATCGCTCCTTCATATTTGTCACTAATCATTCCCTTGATGTGGAACAAGAGGACACATGGCTACAGGCTCCAATCTGACACTGGGGACTTGGTTTTAGATAATGGTGCCCAGAGGGCCACGGAACATGGTAGAGTTGTGGGTCAGAGGAACGGGCAGATTAAGAAGGAAAGGTGCTGAGGTTGTCACCTTGGGGCCTCCGCCTACACACACAGGAGAAGACTCCTGTGTGAAGAACTGGCCCCACCATCATTCAAAGCAGATGGTATTTCTTAATGTGTCAGGTCTTATTTTTGGGATACGGCCTCTGGCAGGCCCTGGATAGACTAGTTATTAAGCATGTACGCTTGTAATTTATCCAAACCACGGAGGGTTTAGACACAAACCCTGAAGCCTCAAACCTAAGGTCTTCCCCTCGATCCTCCCTCTTTTCTCTGCCTTCCTGTCAGAGTATTTAGCAGATGCAAAGGAAACTGAGATTGTGAGAATGGTAATGTGGTTTTGCACAGGGCAGCATGAATTGTATAGTTCAAGTGCACAGGATTCCTGCGGAGCCACACATGCAAAAAAGAAACTTAACTGAAAATATGAAAACATTAAAACGCTTATAACATAAATGTCCATTTTTAATAACATTTAATCAAAATGAACATTTACAGAGAATACATGTAACCTCAGATAAGACTTGTAATAAATACACAGGCATTGATCCAAAACAGCCTGACAAATACACTAGACATCTGCAGAGAAAGTAAACCTGCTGCACAAGCACTGGAATCTAAATCCACACACTCACATGTCACAACAGCCCTCACACAAACACACACAGGCATCAGGACTGCAAAGAGATAATTAGCCAACACAGCTGACTCCTTGAATTGTCCTCCGTCCTCCCCCCATCGTTTCCCTACTAATAGGGGCGTGAGTCCCACTTATTAGATGTGATTATCCACCCAGGGCTGTATGTAGATTAGCTTTATTACATCCCTCAACCAGCTTCTCTGCTATTTAGACAGAAAATGTAATTCAATGATGTAACTTAGATATAAATCTGCATTTACAGGGCAAAGTCCCACTCCAGCACTGGTTATGACAGGTTGGCTGATTAAACTATCAGGCTGACAAGCCCAGCAGCCACACATGAGGACAGGCAAAAGTACAAAGGCCTTCTTATTATAGAAAATCCCCCAGAATAGCCAGTGGTGGGGATATGGTAATGATGTAGCACCTCTCCATAAGGTCTACAGCACACAACCATACACACAAACTGCAACTCTTAGACAAGCACCTCTTTGTGGTGTCAAATAGGCGCATATAACACACATGCATTTAAAAGACAAACAAATACACACGGAGATATACTATGTACATGTACTTATACTTTTGTGCACAGACACATGCACACACATGCACACACTTATCTCTCCAATTCCCTTATCCAGCTGAATATGATGACTGGCTTTTGAAATGACCTCCAGGCAGAGGACAAGGCCTTGTGCTGCAGCTCCCTCCTCTTCCCCTCCTCTCTTTCTTCCTTCACAGAATGAATCTATCTAAAAGACCGGTGACCTTGCTGTGGGTCTGTGAGGGAAATGAGCTACATCTTGTCACAGACTGAACAGGCCATTTGAAACCTAGTTTGTTGGCTTTGAAAGGGCCAGTGATTGGGGAGCTGATAAGTGAAAGGGGTGTGAAGGGGTAGCCTTTATTCTGAAAATTAAAAGGCAGCACTGATGGAAATATGTCTGCGTTGGTGTTAAGCATATCGTTGCAGGGTGCTTATCAAGTGAGCATCTCTAGAGCAAGAGAGAAAGGGCAGACAGTAGCTGTGAATCCATACTCTGCTACTGGCAAGCTGTAGGCATGAAACAAAAACAGCCAGTGAAGCTTCTCAACAGCTCTTATGCCAATAACTAGGAATATGTTAATGATTTTCAGGAAGCAAATTAACTTTAAGAATTGCTTACCAATGTGCCATCTCTGGGACAGGATTTAAAATTCATTATCTGCACAGTTATCCAAATCCATGCTATGCTTTAGACAGACACACAACACACACAAAGTCTGGAAACAAGCACAAATGAGCAAACTTGCCTGTTTCTGCAGTGAGAGAGCGAGTGAGTGAGAGACAAACAGAGAGAGAAAGAGAAAGGGGTGGTATATCTAAGGAGCTCTCCAAACAAAAACTGGCATGTCTCATGGCCCGCACAAATGTTTGTCTAATGTAAACTGCCATAAAGGAGCATCTAATTAGTGGTGTCAGCCTGAGATATCTCAGCCAACTGTCAGCTGATTTAGATCGCACCCAATCAGCAGGGAGACGAAAGGGGAAGAAAAGGCAGGATAGGATCTGGCAACTGGGAGCCAGGGACCAAGCGAGGGGCAATTAACAGCCAAGGTGAAGCCACTCGTTGACGTCAAAGAGACTACACTAGCCATGCATGTTGGACTTGCTATCTTCCTTCTATACTTCCTGTTATTTTACCAGCATCTAATAAGACTTTTGTAATTGGGCTTGAAATGTAGAATATTACTGCATGGTGGTGGCCCTGGTGTTGCCTTAAATGACATAAAGGAGCACATGCTGAGTGGTACTGAGTAGCACTGTAAGCACACAGCCACAGATGTAGGTGTACACTTTAGTGAGGGAGTGGTTAAGTGGGCAGGAATGGCTGGACTGGCACTGCCGAAAGGTCACGGTGACCCAGCATGGATCCAGTGTCCTCATTAAAACTGCTTCACAAAGAGAAAGAGATGCTCTTTACCACATTTAATACACTTTTAAAAGCACACAAAGTTAAGGTGAGTTCTGCATCTTAGAAGGCCACAAAAACACATTGCAACATGGTTAAACTGTAGAAAGAGGCAAATGTTACTGGAAAGGTGGGGAGAACAGGGTGTGAAAGGTAAAAGAAAACAGACAGACAGACACACATGCACATACACACATACATATACAGGCCAAGGTGTTTCTAAACCATCTCCCTCGACATTGATGATTAGTGGGTGAAACTGTAAGAGGAATGCAGTGTTTTTTCTTTTTTTCTACCTAAAGCCATGATTTGCTTTGCACAAACAACAACAATAGCAGGCAGGTTCTTCTGTACAAGCAACACAATGAGCTCAAGGGTTCCTCATAACATCTCATTATAGTTAATGAGCGCTGTGTGTTTACAATGTGTAGCTCTATAGAGCTAGCAGTGTTTACCCATCCCCTCCTCTCAATGGAGATCACTCAGCACACCCCAAAACAAAGGAGGATTTGTTTAGCCATGGGCTGTGTTTCTTCCCCTCTGGATCATAGGGCTCAATCTAGCAGGCACAGGCTGTTAGCACTATCTCCCAAATTCATCACAGCTAGCATGAAATCCCCAAATATTTGGGTTACAAACCCACACAATTCAGTTATTTAGTAACATTAAACACTATATGTCTACCTCTACTGACACAAATGCATATTCCTAAAATCCCATTCAAAGTGACACTTCCATAAAATATGCGTATGCTGTCTTAAAAACAGCAAATCAGTCTAGGTTAGCTGTCTTTTGCATTTTGGCTTGACTCAATTTGATTAAATCAGTCACAGCAGCCTCCCCCAAGACCAACAGAGGTCTAGAGGGCTGTACAGCCCACATCTGGATGTCCTGTCGAAAACTTGTCATGATTACACATTCTGAGAAAAGCGTGAAAACATGTAACACTATCTGCATTCCTCTCCTACTGGAGAATCTGACAGTAAAGTTAAAAAAAAAAAAAAAACTAGGCTGTTGCAGCTCAAGTCTTTAATCTGATTATCTATTTCTTTGACTTTAAACAGCTCAACTACCTCACTTCCATACACTTTCATAATTAAACAAGTAAGGAAATACCAGAAGGGGAGAAAATTAAACACCTAAAATGTTTCTGGAAAATCACATTTGCATCAGTACAACACATACCTCAATGCATCATACGCCTATCCACTAATTAAGAAAATAATTATCAGCACCTAAAATCCTTTAGTAAAAAGCTGCAGGAGAGTTCTGGATGGTAGGCTCTTCTCTTAATCAGGGTGCTAGGAAGCATGGCAATTGAGAGGCTGATTAAGTCCTGTGTTGAGTGTGTGTTAATCTCTGATTAACATCTGTATGTGATCTTGTGGAAGTATGGCACCAGTGGGTGCCCTGTGTGCACACAGGGCATGAAATATCAAGGCGTGTAATAACATTTTATTTACAAAGGGCCCACTGGGTGCATGCATGCCAGTGCTGCCAAACTGAGCCCAATACACTTCACTTGAATGCATTATATTATCCTGGCAATTCAGCTGGGGAAAAGCAAAGGGAATGGCTTTAGTCACACTGGGTTATGAAGCTGAGAGCTGATGGATACCTGTAAGGCAAGCCTAATCCAACACTCATCAGTCTCAGCAAAGAGCAGTAGGGAACCCATGAAAAAAGGATGAGGCATGATGAGGACCATACGAGAGGGTCAGTGTGCTCTAACCCACCAGACCCAAATCTTTCCATTTGTCTTCAGTGAGACCTGCATCACCTCCCCAGTGAGCAATGAAGCACTACTGTACAGTATTTCTGGAAGGAATGTAAGGCATGCAGACCACAACTCCCATCCACTCCTCCTAAATCAATGGTGCATTTAGCTGGGAACCCGCTGGATCAAAATCAATAAATTTCATCACATACTGGGAAAAACATAGATGCATACCAAACATTAAAGTGGCCATATTAAGCCTAATTTAGGGTTTAGATTTTATTCGGAGGATTACATGATTTTCAAGACATGTTATAAAGCTTATTTACAGCCCATCTGGTCTTGAAACTAAAAAGAATCATTTGAAGTCTTTAAGGTCACCATTGCCCCACCCCACTCTGTTCTGATTGGCCAGTTTGTGGAAGTCTTCCTGTGGGCCAGTCTATACCCACTTGGAACAACACTGTCCCTCAGCAAAAACTTAGTCGAAAATTCTCTAACATACTAGAGCAAGCTGTGAAAACAGTTGTCTGTCATGAACTGATAAAAAAAACACTGCTTGAAGTGTGCCGCTTGCCTGAAACCGTATCCATTGTTGTGTTATAGTTTTCGGTAAGTAAACAGTTCATTTTCCTTCACAGCTGAAAAAAAAAAACTAAATAGAGCTAGCTGTGAGTTGAGCTGTGTCACCTAATCTGAAATGATGGGCAAGACTGCCCAAAATAGGTTAGGTCCAGTTTTGGACATTCACACTGTTGATGTCAACTGATGTAGCATTCATAATTATAATTATTTGGAAATACCAAAAATAAATCAAAACAAACATACAAGCAGCATGCACAACCCAAAGATATTTCGCATGAAACTTAGAATTGCTTTGAAATGTATATATGTAAACAAATTGGACTAAAATGATAAAGTACTTATTTGTTGACAAATAAGTACTGAAAAACAACTGAGGTCACAAACAACTCTTCTCATATAACATTTAGCCTATAAGCTAGTTTAAGGATCAAGAACCTTATCAACAATGCATCCACTGGCAGCCCAAGTCCAGTAATTTTAGGTATTTTATGCTGTCTTCCCCCCTATAAGGATACTCTTATAATGAATATATGCAAAAGTCCATTAGAGCATAAAAACATAGACACCAAACCCTGTCTTTCCCTTTCCACAACATAATAAAAAAAAAGCTATGTGCATCACTTTCAATGAGAGCTACGCCTTTCAAACCTCTTTGGTGTCCTACAAAATTACCATATGAGAAGCTATTTACGACTCGACAAAATTTCTGTGTGTTTCCATGAGAGTTCAGTCCGTTCCTGTGATGGAACAAAATGAAAAGCCTGCCTTACTTGTTGCACGCAATTAAGCCCCTGCGAAAAGACAGTCGGGGCAGTTTAACATTTCATGGGGCTGTAATTATTCTTTAACTGTTAGAAAGTGTTGTCCCATAGGAGCCAATTACTTGAAAAGCGCTCATCACACACAAGATACATACAAACAAATCCTTCAAGCACAAAGTAAATGTTTAAACATTAAAAGGGATGAGCGGAGGAACCCATACCAATCAGTTTTGGTGAGAGCTAATTACTAATAAGAGCAGTAACCCTGGTGTGTTAGATAATTATGACACCAACTTGCACCTCAAACACAGAGCCCCTTGCTGGCTGGTGTACCGTGGCTCCTAGGATCACAGGGGAAATAGGAATCAAGAATAGATTGCAGGAAGCAAGTGGATGGACAAAATATGCTGGAGTATATCCATGTCTGCAGACTCACACTATAAAACTCAACAAACAACTTAACAAGAATCTTCCTGGTAGATGATTCATCTTGTTTTCAAACTGTATCAAGAATTATCTTGTTCAAAGATATTTTTACAAGCTAAGTCAAATCTGTATTTTAGTTCTTTTAATGCATTATCTAAAAACAAGCAAAAATATATTGCAATAAGGAGAGTCACTACACTAGAAGTTCATGTTACTTTATTAAAAACTAAATACATTTAAAAACAATTCCAGAAGCTGAATTGGGCTGGACGCCACACTGAGTGAATTACATCACTTATTTTTCCCTAAAATAAAAACTTAAGAGTCGATAGTAGCTTAAGTGACTTAGATGGATAATTCTTCAGTTAAGCAATCATATTAACCTCCACTTACTCTCTACATCTGCTTGGCCTGTTGTTTGCTCATGGAATCAATCTCCTTCAGCCTTGTTCTTTAATGTCCTACCACGTTTGGCCATCTCTAAATATCCGCTAATGCCTGGGAAACATCAGGCCCTCAATGATAGCACTGTAAATGTAATTTATTTCTCACTCATGCAAGCACTTGAGCTAAACGATTATGGCTACTGAGAAGCGGCACACTCTATAAGATAAATATTGATTGACTCAAGGGTTTGTTAGCTACAGTGAAGAATAAGGTCTGAGTGAGAAGAGATGTCTATAAAGAGGAAAGTGGTGGTGAGAATGTGGAGTTGTCTTGTGCCAGCTCGACTTGTTCCAAATAAAGGCTGCTTCGACCTGTCTCAGCCACAAACACCCATTTCACAAGAAATTCACTCTTTTAGACGTAAAACCAAACATTCTGGATCGGTCTCTCTCTACACACACAGTTGCACTTTTGCACATGTTGCACATTCTCCTGCTCATTTAGCAACAATGTTTTAAAAGCCTGCTGACAAGCTGCTCTGTCCTGCGTTCACAGGTCCAGGTTAATTAAAACCTTACATGTACAACAATCTAGTGACATTATTTCATTTTGTGTACCATGTGTGCCATGTAGATGTCACATGTTTATGCATATATTTTATATACTATGTATATTTGTCAAATTATTGATGTTTGAACACGTGACCAGTTGAAATATTATTTTATACACTTTTAAAATGACTGACAATAACAGTTCAAATCACTGTGTGCATTGACACTTTGTTTTTGTAACAAGACAAGTACTTAGTTTATTGTCTGTTCTAAACTAAATTTTGTTTTGGCATTTTCAAGATTGAATCTACACATTTGAAAAGTTAGTTATAGAAGATAATATGTATATAGAATTGAGGCATAATTATATTTTTATATAATAATATTAATAGGGTGGGAACAACATCAGAAGACATGGAAAAGATCACTGGTGCAGTGTCCTGTGCGTCTCCACATACAAAATACACAAACAGGCCCTGCTTGCCTTGTTTCATTGTCCTTGAAATCATACTGTGGAAGCATCTCCAGAGGCCCAGGCATAACCTCAAAGTCCTCTTTAGCCAAATTAACCATCGCTACACAGAAACCCCTTTATGATGTAATATGAGACAGAGCGCTTTGAACAACATTATCAGATGAGCACCATATCCATATTCATTTTGCCTGGGTGCAAAAGCCTGTGTCTCTCATATTAAGAAAGACACAGACTTTTGCAGTCCACTTATTCCATAATGAAATCCAAATACTATGAAGTGTGTAGCCTGCATGTGAAGGTGTGTTTCTGTTTGTGTAATATGTGGCATATGCATCCTGATTCTGTTTGAGTGCATGTTTATGTGCATGTCACAGACTGTCAAACTTTTCCCTGACCCTCAATTACCACAAGCACACTTGCATATACAGACGTTACACAGGAAATTTCCAGTGTAAACAACGTTGTGTTGTTGATGTGTGAGACTGACTGAGAGAGAAACAAAGCTGTCTCAAATCCCATTTGGGCTGAGAGGCGGCCCATATGGAAAGTTACCAAATAGTGCTAATACTGCTAATAGGATGTTCCACTCTAAATAGGAGCTCATGTTAATACCCAGATTTTCATTCATGCTGGAAATTGTAGTTTTAAATTACAGTTTAATGCTTCAGATTTTTAATAAAAAAAGCCCCTCAAAAAACCTTCACAGCAACACAAAAATTACCACAGCCTCTGAACAGAGCCTCAGCCTCCCATTGTCAGCCAATTACTATGCAATCTCTTTCTTATGACTGAATAGCTCACTGTTAGCAAATAATGAAAAGGCAATTATGGCAAAGCTGTGTTCATATTACCCTCTTCATTTTATGCAGGCTGTAATTATTGTCAATCCTAGAGGCTTACTCTACCATGTAAGAGGCAGCAGGGAAGAAAATGGAGTGGGCTGGTGCATGGCAAATTGGAAATGTCACAGCTACCTTTTTATCAGCACCACTAGACCCCCTTGTGCATGTGTGAATTCACGTACACGTGCACATATACACATGCACCGCAGACATATATGCTTATACCTAGGTGTTCATTAGCCCACACATGTCCAGGGTATTTACACATTAATACACACATATTTACTCCCATCATCACAAATCATAAATTCACTAGTGAGAAAAAAAAAAAAAACAGGC
>OMLM01007561.1:68389-81886 GCA_900302695.1 Helostoma temminkii
GCAACATGCACACAAACACACACACAGGCATGCACATATATGCAGCCACTTGTAGACAAATGCAAGCACGCAGCTCGTGAATACACACACACACACACACACACACACACACACACACACACACACACACACACACGCTTAAGTCCCACCTGTTTCACTGACTCCGTATCAGATGAGTACTCAAACAAGCCCTCATGGACACAGTTACTCTCTTCCTTCTCACAAGGAACATCCTTAAATAAATCCTGGCTGCCATCAAGCTGATATAGGTTTTACTATATACTCATCCTCTGCCCACAAAAATAGAAGACATAGTTACACAAAGTTCACACAGTGATCTTACACATGTACAAGTCTTCTCATCTCCTCATAAAGTAAATTAGCTTATAGCTACTGTATCAAAACATATTGCAACCATGACTACTTGACCTTTATGTGCAAGATAAAAAGACAAGGAGTAGGTCTGTGTTATTTTATCATGTATACATGCTGTGGAATTTATGTTCTGATTTATGTCGTAGTTAAGCTCAGATTCCATGTAAAAATACTACATGACTGGTGCTTTAACCCCTTGCTCCCAGTTGTGTTATTCTTGCCATGTTCCATAAGGCTCTTTAAATACATCCAATTATTTTATCTTTCAAAAGAAATTATAGTGTATCCTTACAAACCATTGTGAAATACTGCAGAACATGAAGTAGACCTTTACAGTGAATGTGTTTATTAAATCATTCATATATAATTTAGAGAGCTTTTCTGTTCACAGTATAAATAAATCAGAATCCAGTGTAACTGAAAAAACATAGTTCTTGCTAATTTATGAGCTAAATGCTAAAGCTAACTTGGGCTCACATTAACAGCCAACGTCTAGTTTTAACGTACTGAATGAAATCGCTGTTCATAGTGATTTGTTTGACTGTGAGTTTGGGCCAACAAACTCATGCTCAACACTTGTTCAGAGACACTAAAGTGGTTGGTGTTGTGCTTAAAGTTAGTGGTGCTATGACGGCAGGGGCGTAGCATAACAGCGTAATGACGTGGCTCTATGCTGGCTCTCGGGCCTGTGGAAACGCTAGCTTGTTCTTGCACAGTTCTTAATTGAACCAGCTTTGAACCAGCACTAGCACCAGCTCTGAACTAGCATCAAGCTCTTGTTGGATGAAAGGGGTAATAGCTACAGGTTTTAAAAGGCTCCAGGATCATTACAAGTGATGACTGAAACTGCAGAATAGACACAAAGAAAACGAGATTGGAAAAGTGAGTGAGAAAGGAAGGAGAAACAGGGACAAAGGGAAAATGAGACCCATTGTAAAAGCCAGTCTTGTTAGCACTTTGTCACACGAGCATCCATATATCATCTCTACGTCTGTCACCTGACCCCAATGTGTCACAGACCCCGGAGTGTCCCCCTCAAACATGAGCCCTCTGTACCCCCCATCTCCCCCAACTGCCAGTGAGTGTTAGGCAGTACTTTACAGCCTCTGAAAGGGAACTAAAGACCACTGAGGATTGGGATGAATTACAGCCGGGGGAGCTCCTCTAACGAAAGGCGTCCAAATTTACAGCTTTGCCAGTTTTCCTAACTTCATGGATGGAGATAAAGCAGGCCATGGTTTTCACAGAGCTCCACTAAGAGCACAGAGACGGGGAGGAAAGAAAAGGAAAGCAAGATAGAGAGAGAGGAAGACGAGGCTTAGTTTCTCAAAGAGAACATAATGAGTGAAAATATATGAAGCAGAATGGCCCTTGTTATTCTCTCCCCTGACAAGAAAAACAGCAGCCAAACGTCAAGCAATATTTATTGCAATCAACAGTCATTGAGGGGTTATGGACACAGAGGCCCTGACTGCACTCACTAACTACTTTGTGAACAGAAAAGCCAGCCGCAGCATGAAACTTATTTTTTTTATTTTTTTTTTTTTAGATCAGTCAGTTTAAACGCTTGTTAAATCAGCCAAGTAAAAAAAGAGACAAAAAAAGCCTTTTGAGTGCTATCTAACCTGAATGAAAAGCCCTTTGTAGTTCACTCTGTTGGGTTTGTAAAAACAAATGCACACTACATCAAGCCAATCATTTATGCCCCAGACAAAGATCAAACTAATATTGACTGAGAAACACCTGAAAGATGAGAGAGAGAATGCTAATGAGAAGGTCCTTTCTAGCAGCTAATCACAGTCAGCCTCATTTCAAGAGGGGGGAAAGAGTTGGAGAGGGACAAGAAAACCATCATCATGAACATATCCTCATTTTCTAGGAGCAGAGGATGGAGTACAGGGTCTGGGTTCAGCCAGACTCCTATAAGAACTCTGAATTGTATATCAGCCTCTAAAGCTGGCACTTTAATCCTATTTGCATTCATATGACTACAGCTGGATCCTGGGAGCCTTTATCCTTAGATTTGCCCATTTGTATGCCCCTGTGAGTGTAGAAACTCTATGCACGATACCAGTATCTGGATGTGTCTCACATCTTTTGGCCAATTACACTTGCACAGCCACTACTATTGACTAGATGGAATGGCACGAGCAAAACTTACTGAGGGATGGTGCAAATAAGTAAATCTGGAGACTCTTGGGCAAGTAATGGACTCTCATGCCCACACATACATATACAGGTTTCACACATACACACACCCCCACACACACAGGGCAAGGCAAAAGAGAGAATTAAATACTTCTAGTGGTTCCCTAGTGGTGGGAGCCACAGGCTTAGCTCCACACCAACTGATTTGTGAATCTCTTCTCCATAAACAGCTCTGTGCCTCTGTGCACATGTTGTGCTGAAGCAGGGGGAACAGCGCTTTCACCCATTTGCACATTAATAAACCTCGAGAAACATTTATTAAATGTTGGGAGAATAGACAGTATTTACATGTGAAAATCCCGAGGACATTGGTGTGTTTGGCTAGGCCCACACCGGAGGCCTCTGTGGTCCTGCAAATCCTCGGCTGCACACGGGGGGACGGTAATGACATCCTCTGTCCAATTACTCCTGCTGCCAATACCACTGGTCATGATGGAGAGGAACACACTATTAACCCTGTTAGCATTATCGACACAACCAGCATACCTCAAATCAGGACTCCATTAAAGAGATGATAAAGGTGATTATTGAAGAAACCAAATGAGAACTTAAGAGTAAAAATCACACACATTCTGTTATTAAGACATTTATCAAATGTGTCTACTACTACTACTAATAATAATAGTGTCAATAATAATGGCAATAATACACTTTCCATATTTCATATTCCTGAGCTGATCTTTATTCTCTCATGTGAGATGCATTATTTGGGTTTATCAATATTAATGGTAGGCTAAAAAGGCAACCACTGCACAATCTGCAAATATAATGCGCCGCCTTATCTATTCATAACACAGACCAGCTAAACTGTCAGAAAAATCTGAAGTCACACTTAACCGAGCCCAATACCTACTATTAAGATGGCTTGACATAACAGGACGGCTGCCAATAATTGTACGTAAAGATATGGAAAAGCCACAGTCCAGCTATGAATATTTCATGAATTCCGACACAAAGAGCATGCTAAAAGGATCAAAGAGAAAAAAAATGGGAGAGGAGTCAACGTGAACATCCAAACAATATGCAAGAATCTCGACAGTATAGGTCACATGCAAAAAGACCAGGGTCACACTGAAATTGTCCATCAGTCAGACAAGCAGAACTGATTTGGATGCTAAATAATGGTTTAGATATTCAAAAATTCCATATATATGCGAAAGGCTTCAGTGCACCCTGGATCTGGCCTATCAGAGGAGTGCTCTGCCACCACACTCTCTCATGCAAACCCGTACTATGCTTCCGAGCCTCCAACTAACACACACACACACACTTGCAGATACAGTATGTAGACATCCAAACACACACAACACACATGCACTCTGTCTCATACTCAAACATAGACATACATCGAACACATATAGCGCATGTGTCTCCCATTAAAATAAAATCCACTTGTAAGCATAAATTTATAAAATCGTATAAATAGGATATATAATTACTGGAATCTTCAGATCAATGGGCCCTTAATTTCCTGGGCTAGAAAGTAAAGGAACAACTTATTATATAGAAAGAATTTATCATTTCTGGTCACACTGCACGTTTGTATGCTTCCACATACTTTCTGCCACACCCTGATGTGTAAAACAAGGTAGCATGTTTCTAAGAACAGGTATGTGGCATTTAATTTAAAATGGCAACAAAGGACGACAATGTTACGCTTCACACCCTGTGTCTTTAAGACAACATTTCCACATGTTTGTGAGTTTGCTGTCAGCTTTTCTGATTAGAAAAAACGAAAAGAAAAAAAGCAGAAAAAAGCTTCATTGTCGCCACAAAATGTCTGTATCATTTGTATGTGTACATTCCAAAACAACATAATCAATGCAAAATTTATACAAGGCAAAAACACAACATGGTGCCACAATTATATTGTGATCTTGTGTTCATTCAAATGGCCATCTTGCTGTGATTGTCATATGCCACTTGCCATTGAAATCTGGTTTTCATGTTTCTCATCTCATTGAATGTCAAACATCTCTTATTGAGGGAGCCAAATCCATCTGACAATTTTTCCACCCCACTCAAATGGAAATGGTGCATGTGACAAAACAGTGGTATTACCATAATAAAGGAATTCGACTTACAAAAACCTCAACATCTGCCGGGTTGGAGAGAGTAATGGATAACATTTCTTTGAATCCAATTGATGGATCTGATGGCATTCACATCATAATGTCTCTGGAGAGGCCAATAATAGGAACAACATGGGATTAATCTCAACACTCTCGACTCAGATGAGACAAAATATGCAGGGCCCGTAGATCTAAAAAGATGCTGTTATAAACAAATTTGCTAGAAAGTTCTTTTTCTTTTTGTATGATGAAGCTTGGGATACAGGATGCTTTGCAGATATAAAGAAGCCTGAACAAATAAGTCACTGCACCAGAAGATAAGCAATATGTTATATCACATAGAATGGGATTTTTTGAATATATGGAAATAACCTTTGATTATTTAAACAACATGACCTTATGCATGATAATCAGCAAATGTTTGCATAAATTACAGACATGCACACATATAAATCACTTGTAAATGCTTAGCAATCTACAATAAACATGGATTGTCATTAAAAGCTCCACAAATGTAACTTTTGATACAGAACTAGTGAATTACATCATAATAACCAGCTGTTTGTGTTTATACAGCGTGTACTGATGGTTTGTAAGTCACTTGATTAATGTTTTGCTTTTCGTTTAAGTGTGATGGAATTTTAGGCAAAATACTAACACTGATTAAAATGACAAGTAGCTGCATGTGATGTATTAAGACAGTGACCATAATATCTGACAGCCAATGTTAAGAAATAATGCAATAATGCAATTGCATGTACAAAACAATGCAATCATTTGAAAAAATGATGCAAATGATTCAATTCATAGAAACATGTAGCACAATATGATAGTAGTGGTGTAATCTAGCATTCAGTCACATCTACTGATGATCAATCCAATATTGATTACTGAAAACATGATCACAAATTCCAACAATTTTGATAATTGATTGGATATAACTTTATTTTTTCTTTTGTTGTTGTTGTTAATGAAATATATTTTGTATTTTATACAAATCAGAATTAATTCATCAACTACAAACTTCCAGACTATGTTTTACATTTCAAAGTGTTTTCCTTTATATTTTTGTGATTATGACTTTTTCTTATTACAAAACACAAAAATGCTAATTTTTAGATGGGCAGGAACATAAATATATAAACAAATATTGGGCTTTTCAAAGTTGACAGCTTCTATTGCAGAATTCTGCCATTAAATAATATTGTATTGGATTTATTTACAAATTCCTGAAATTCCCAAACCTTTAAATAAAAATTAATTGTTGCTCAGTAGCTGTAGAAAACATGGAGCAATTGAAGGCACTAATGTATATTTAAGTAAAATGATAAGCAACACTGTAAGAAATACAGTTGGAGTGATAAATACTGCAAAACAGCAATTAAACATAACTGAACGACAGGTGATGAGGTAGTTTTCTTAACTGCAGAAAAATAATCTAAAACTGCAGAGGTTACAGGATTGGAGTGAGAGGCCACAATCAAATAGATCAAGTGAATGTGTAATGTTCTGCAGCTTTTGACCACTGGCAGTTTTAAACACAGATTTTTGCCATTGGTTTTATTCATGTTTAATTCTGGTGATACGGCATTTCTCTTTGATGCTGTAGTTTGAAGCAGCTGGATGACTTATGACAGATGAAGAAAATCAAAATGAATAACAGACAGTAAAAATGTGAGAATGATATGGCTGACCAAGGTGCATATGACCTAAATGTGATAGACAGATGATTCCTTGTGAGCTGACCTCCAAGACAAAGGTTTAATAATATATACACCGTGTCTGAATTAAAAAGACACTGCTCTACATTTTTAATGTAAATGTATTTCTGCATGCAATTAAAAATGAATGATCGCAATGCTCACCTCTGAGAACTTGGGGCCCCTGCTCAGCTGTTTGACCAAGGGGACCAAGGGGTTGAGACTTCAGAAAGGCCAGACTTGAAGGAAGATGAGCCAGAAGAAGGGGAGTCTGGGGGGGAAAGAGGCAACTCAAGAGTGCTGTTTCTACAGAGGCCACTTTAAAGTCTGTCCAGCCTGTACAAATAACCACCGGGAATCTCAGGCTGGTGATTAACGTGCTGGCTGGAGGTTTAAATCACTCTGGGAGAGAGATGGCCCAGCGTTTGACTGTGTGATATACTCCCTAGCAGAGCTCCTCTGATGGGAAGAACATTACTGATGGGAAACTAAAATGAGATTGCAGAGAGCGGTGGCAGGAATTAGGGCTGACCTGAATGGGTCTGGGGGTAACATGGAGGCTATCACATTAACCTGACAGGGGCTCCTTTAATAGGGTCCAGGGCTTAAACTGATATATCAATTTTCCTCAGTGCGGACAACTTCAAAGGCCAGAGCTCATTCTTGCCGCTTGTGTTGGCCCCCATCAATCTCTGGCTGCAGTGGGCATCATCACCACCGGTCTGAGACAAGCCAGGATAAAGACCAGCTCAGAAGGCTGCAGCCAATCACCTGCTTTGTCCAAATTGTTCACTTGATAAAAAGATTTCACCTTTAAAGTTTCAGTTACTTATTTCAGTGATACTACCTATCAAGGCGGAAAAATGCAAGACAAGATAGTAAACTGGATTCAAAACACAGGTCAATCACGCACAAAGATATTCACTTTCAGTATCCTAGAATGATTGTAATTATGATTATGGCTGACAAACATTTCTCTACCTGTGTGTGTTAGTGTCACAATAATTACCCTCGTCACACTAAATGTGTAATTTAGCAACATAAATCACGACATTTACCTCTGCTGTCAGCTACAATGATAAAGATTCAGTAAAAGTCTAGCAGAGCACCTTCCAGTTCATCTCAACTGTTTGTATATAGAACGATTTTTTTTTTCAACAACAGAGACGGAAGCAGCTCCTTTCTTTTCACTAAACTCTCTGTTCTCAGAAATCATATCAAAAAGCCTCTCTCGCAGTGCAAGCCCTCCAGGGTTCTGATGTCACTTCCACTGTAACACTTTGCTGATGACTGACATATGCTTCACATGAGCGTGAAGAAAAAGAAAACAAAAAAAAGGAAAGAAAAAAACATACACACTACACACACCCTTTTTGTTTTAGACGACATTTCCGACTTTACGCTAACTTGTTTTGTCAAAACAATTCCCGAAGAAATTAAACGACACATTACTCAAGTCAAACCTGAAACCTAGATCTGACACAACAAACCTAATCCAGTTTGAGCAGCCCCTGTGTTGTGGTGTCCTCAGAGTGTGTGTGTTTCTCTTGTAACATAGCTTAGGTTTCAGGAAGTTTTAGGCCTGGAGTCACTCATCGAGGGGGAGGTGTAATGGCACAAAAACAAGGGCTCCAATAGCACCGATAATGGTCATGTGTGTCCTTTTGAAGCAGTTTCACCAAGTACGAACAGTCGAAAATGTCTGAAGGAATTAGTAGAAAGTGACGTGTGCAGCATACAGGTGGGCAAAGTGAAATAAACATTTAATTTGATGATTTAATTTCATAATGCCCATCAGTAAGAGCCAAAATAACATTTCCACAAGAAGAACTCATGTCTAAGGTGGCAGGGTGTAAGAGCACGCTCAGAAAGGGAGCCCTATGTGAACATTTGAAGAAGCAGAATTAGGTGTGATTAGAAAATAAGGGGAATAAGTCCATATTTGTCACAGAGCTCTTTTTAGCTTTCACCTTGTGATCAGAGGCATCATTTAGACAAAGAACTAAAGATGGCAAATATTTTGGGAAAGAAAGAAAAAAAATGGCTCTGTGTACTGAAGTTCAAGAGTGAAACTGACTGAGGCGGTGCGCCAAAAGAGCCCGTTGGTGTGGGCTATAGTTTGGAGTGCGTAGCAGCAGAGATCTATGAATACAGATCAGGGGAGATGTGAGGGAATTTTACAGCAGGTATTGTCTGTCACTCACCCCGTCTGTCTGTGTGATCACTGCCTCCTCGGCGGCTGTTTCATCTTCTACTCTCTCTCTTACACACACACACACACACACACACACACACACTCCTCCCCCAGTGCTACCAAAGGAGACCTGGTGCTGGGGTGTGCCCTTGCCAAAAAGTGACAGGTGTTCCAATAGGAAATCCAAAAATCAAAGAGCCATTATTCCTATTATACGTTATGATACCCTGCTTATGTCTGTCTTTGTATAAGTTACTGACATCTGGATTTGACTGAGAATACAGCAACACACACGATGTGGAGTGTGAAATAAAACTTAGCCATGACATGAAAATGTTTCTCATTTTCACGTTTTAAGCACACATGGATTCTAGAGGAATCCTTTATTTCCTTTATTTGATTTTTTTTCTCACAATGGGAAGAAATAGTTTGACAGTCGTGTGTCTGCATAGCCTGGAGCCCTTTAACACACACTGTGAATAATGCCTGCAGTGAACATAAACACAGATTTTACAGCAAACACAGAGTTGTATACACAACGACTTAAAACACTTGCTCCTTTTCTCATTTAACATCACATCATACACTGCCTCCCAGAAAGTGAACAAGCAGATAAGATGGCCGCTCAACATTAAAAGCGAAACACTGAACAAAGGGGCGGACTTCTCACAAGAAGTCCCAACGTAGTCAATCTGCCTGAACAAGTGTTTGCTTTTGCATGGGAGTGTCAGTGTTGATTTCTAGCATCAGGAGAGCAAAGCACACATAAAGCTGCCTCTGCCTGTTCAATCACAGCACTCTGCAAATGGGAGCAGGCCTGCAGTCTCAATCAGCTAAGTGTAGCAGGCAGCTGTTGTGTGGTGGATGGAGTGTGTCGTTAATTCTGTAAATATAACGTCCCTCATGTGTCTGAGAAACACCCACTCAGGCCACATTTAGTCCAGATGAGCAACAGCTTTGCCAACATCTGGTAAACTGGGTGAAACTGTGAATGGCTCAACAGAGCAGGGAGGAAATTTAAATGTCCCCTTTGAGAAATCTCATTTTCCTTTTGAAAAGACACAGAACAAGGTTGCCAACCTTACTACAAGGTTTTCAAATGTAAAGGAAAATGAAGCAGCACTTTAAACAAATAGAAGTTATTGTTACTGTTCATGTTCCAGTTGTAACTCATTTTATTCAAGCCAAACAACAATGACAAAAATAAATGCTGGGCTCTTTCAGAGGCAGCACAGTACTCAAACTGATGGTTTAGCACTTGTATTGTTCTTTAAAGTTGGAGCAGAGAGGCAACAACATTCTGGATCCTCTTTTATGGGCTATCAATAATCTTTTTCTGACACATTATTTGCTGGGCTGGAGGAAAATAGGGAGCAGCACGGTCAGTGGTTCGCCACAAAGACTTCTGGGAGCTGGCGAGGGTAGTGTGCGTGGGCGATGTATCCACCCTGGGACTCTGCCAGCATGTCTTTTTGACCAAGCTGCTGGAGCACTAAGGGCCAGCGACCGAGCTGCACACAGTCTCTGGGAAAAAACACACAGAAGCAATTAGATGACATGACAGTCATGAAGATGAAGATTCTTTGGCAGAGTAAGCCCGGTTCAGTTTTATTCACTTCTGCTTAAGGAACATTTTGATTCAGTGTCTCAGTGCAGTATTAAAATACTTTATTATTATTGTTGCACAACATCATGAAAGATTAAAATGACTTTTTCAGTAAATGTCTGTTATACTTTACAAAAAAACAGATTATCTCCTTATAGCCTTCACCTTTGTTCTCTGTTCCATTTCTACCTAGTGTTGCTATGTCCCCCTTGATGGTCGTCTTGCTGGTGTAAAGAGTTTTATTCCCTCTGAATTCAGCATAGCTAAGGCTTTTGGGGAAATTAAATAACCCGAGGATTGAGCTACTTTAAGAAGGCCAATTAACATATTTGCCTCTAGAGGAAAATATTGCCTGAAGTTGAATGGACGGTAATTTTACGCATGGATTTTTCCATCCTAATTCTCAAAGCTTTGAATAATCCGTAGAATTTGTTTTACAGAACAAGGGGTTTTAACATTCTGTGCTAAAGCTGAGGTGGTTAATTTTTTAAGGAATTGTGTGTCAAAACAAATAACACAGCTTTTCAAAGAGCTACATGTTCTGTGGTGTTAATTGAACATGACTCAGTGATTTAATCCAGTACAGTCATCTATTCTGACTGTAATGTGCCTTTCCCAGAGAAAGATCCAAGTTTATAAAGATAAATTATGTTTGTGGTGGCCTGTTATGGTATATTATATTTTTGAAGCCATATTGTGGGCAATCTTCCACTCTGTTGGTAATTGTGGATGTCTCTCCCCCTGAGTGCCTCATCCAAGATATTCATATTGGTTGAGCCTACAATATGTTACATATCAAAAGTGTTCATCCAAGCTCCCAAGTTAGAGCTTTTAATTACCTGTGTTGCCTTTTTTCATCCACCCACCCTTTCACACAAAAATGGGGGTCAAATCCAGTTCCAATGTTAGTGTACTGTCTCCAATTCTGGCTGAATCCCACCATGCACAAAGATCAAAGTCTTATAAAGTTGGGAAAACCCTTATTACTTCTCATTAGTTGGTAACCTGATGCACACTGACAAGTCCAACAGTTGCTGCGGTCAGCTGCTGCTGTCTCCAAATGGCCTGGTCCCACTGCGAAACAGGCTGACCAGACGCTGAAGTAGTCCGAGTGTAGTCTAGTGTGGCTTAGCAGGAGCCCCAATTGCACTGTCGCTTCAAGGCCCAAACCAAAAGGGACTGTTAAAAATGGGCTTATGTCTAACGGCTCGGCTGACATCCACTACTACAGATCATTAAGGCTCCACAGCCTCCCTCCCTCTCTAGCCTCAAACACACCAGTGGAGTCATTAAAGGCAATGTGTAATTAAAGTTGGAATAAACAAAGGCTTTTCCCCAGGTCTTTTATTTCTCCGTCAGCCATGTGTGTATCTTTCTCTCATTTTCACACATGCTTTCTCTTCCTCTCCCTCTCTCCATTTCTCTTTTTCTCTCTGTGTCTCAGAGAGAGAGTTGACACATAAGGGTAGAAATTCTCATTGGCTCCCATGCTGGTGGCAGGCATGGATGAAGGCCCTCAGCCTAATTAGAAAAGTAAATACTCTGAGTAATGCCTAATCCCTGGGAATACAACTGCCATATCTCTTACACATGTGATGTGGAAGGACCCGAAATGCCACTGGGGCATCTTGTCGAAATATCCTGTGCTGTTCCTCTTTGCACAGCTGTCCACACAGACTCATGCACTTAAGGCAGGCTCACTTTCATAGTTAAAATAGAAATTTGTGTCCTAAGTGCTGCAACACAGCTAATGCTAAATATTTAATTCCCGTGGGTGCTAATTATGGTTGAGTACTGGCAACACGGATTCCCTTTTTTCACTCCACATAACAACTGTAAAAGCAATTTAAGCATTTTTCAATTAATTAAACACATAGTCTTCCAGTAACCTCTTGTCATTTTGCCCTCCAGGACCATAGCTAATTTGTGTAGAATAGAAAAGGGAAAGGGGAAGGAGTGGGGGTGGGCACTGTTTTCATCATTGCAAAATGCTCTTACAAAGGAATTAAAAGGGAAGACCATCATTTTCATGAGAGTTTAAAAAAGATCACACTCTATCATGCTTTTTCAAAAACCCTGTAGTATTGTAAGTGTAGTTTTGAATGTTATAGACCGACATATCAGATGACTGTAACCAGCCCCCATTATGTTATCAAAGCTGTGTGAGATAGTCTGGCCATGAAGCTAATCCCTGATGTATTTTTAGTCACAACTGACTGATGAAGTGAAATTACTACATCAGTGATAAAATGAGGCTCTCTGAAAAGCCTTTACAAGCTCTTGCAGCAACCAAGAGAGCTCTTTGAGCTACTGCAAGTCTCAGTACTTGTTCAGTGGTGGTGAAGTGCATGACAATATGGTGGAGATGACTACTAGAGAAATTAAGATAAGAATACATTATGTGTCTATAATTTGCTGAAATGATCGTTTCTGTGTTTTCATTGTGCAAGCTAAAATATGAAAACACCCCCGCTCTAAGTTAATACATGAAAAAGTGATATGAAAGAAGAAAATCTAATCACATTTTGTGAGAAAATTATGCACAAATTTAAAGGAAAAACGAACTTATGTGGTATATAGTATCAAACTCTATATATTACACAATCTCATATGCATTACCTGCTTGTGTGTGCCTTTTGGGTACATGTGTGAATTATTAGGAGGGGTAGTGGCACACCCATCCTCTTATAAAGCCTCCTGTCATTGCAAGAGATCAGAAGCAGGCTGTGAAATCCAGCTAATAGTCATTATGGGATCCATGCCCCTGTACACCCTACCTGCTTGCCAAAGCAGCTCCCTCACACTTCATATTTGCATTGTGTCATCTTATCAGCATTCACCCAGACAGGGGACAGATCATAGTGCAGACTGACAGCTGCATCACTAATATCAGTAAATAAGACTGAGAGAGAAGAGAGTGAGGCGTATTAGACGTCCCACGCGCTGCTAAAAGAGCACAAAGAAACTATAAAACGCTACAACTGTGTGACACTAAAAATAACCAGAATGATATTATTTTTCAGGTGATATAAAATTAAAGTCTAAAGTCTTTGTAGATGCAGCCCCCCTTGTAGTTGTGAGGAAGGGTGAACTCTAAGCACCCTGTGTGCTCAGTCACTTCTGGGCCCATGCAGTCAATAAGGCTATTTCTGATCTCCGGATGGCTAGGGTTTCAAAGCCTGTTTAAATGGGCTCCCACAAAGCCGGAAGCATCAACCTCAGTCCTCTCCCTCCCTGTCTTTCTCCCGTTCTCTTTCCTCCTCTACTCTTTCTCTAAATATTGAGAAGGAGCTCAGCTTGCCTACCCCCTTAGTAAAGAGAAAGGGAAGGAGGTGGTGGGGG
>OMLM01007562.1:0-10922 GCA_900302695.1 Helostoma temminkii
TGCAGCTCAATTCTGATATGACCTGCTCTCTGTAGGTGATCTACAACTTTTGCTTTATGCAAATGAATGGTTAGACCTGCAGAGGCACACGGGGTCCTATTTTTGGCTGTAGGACACCAACGGGAGGTCAGACAGCAATGACACCCAGCCTAAGATCCCCATGAATTTTTTTGTAAGTGTGCCAAATTTCAGCGGTGGTGCTTGTCCCATTTTGGAGTCTATAAGCGACAAACAGACAGTCAGAAAAAGGGCTTTATTGATATAGATAAGCACTCCATCTTTTGTACAGACAGAGCTTATATCTTCATAGTGATATTAAATTTATGAATGATTGCCAAAGTGGGTTTGAGCAAATCAACTGTAGCAAACCCTGAGATACTGTCATAGGCTTGTTTAGAAATCCTGGCGGCTAAATTGAGTTGCAGAGTGGTGGTGCTGTAATGTGTGAACTATCCCTGGTATTATCAGTTATTGTAGCATAAATCCTCAACCTCACGGTCAGGGACACCTCTAATCCTTCCAGAGATTAAGAGCTGGGGCCAGTGCAGTCTCTTAGGGATCCCACTGTGTGTGTGTGTGCATGTGAAACAAACACAGTTTCAGTGGGAGGATTTAATTATTTTATTTGGGCTTGATTGAAAACATACAGGCAGATAAAACACTGTTAAACTGACATAATACAATCTATACTGGTGCATCGAGACTGTTAGTTGACTACTGTACATCTGCTTTATGACCCATTTTTATTCTGCTTCTTACTCCTCATCCATCTCCAGGTATATTTCATCTATGATGAAGAGGTAGAAGAGGAAGAGAAAGATGAGCCGCCTCCTCCAGAACCAATTAAACCAGTCAATGACAGACCTCACAAGTTCAAGGACCACTACTGCAAGAAGCCAAAGTTTTGTGATGTGTGTGCACGCATGATTGTTTGTACGTTCCTTTTGTATTTTTTGTCTTACTGCATCACAGTCTTTAAATATGTGTTTTCCCACGTAACCTTGCTTCATTCCGGTGTCTTTTTAGTGAACAATAAGTTTGCATTGAGATGTAAGAACTGCAAAACATGCATCCACCATCAGTGTCAGCCCTACGTGGAGTTCCAGAGGTGTTTTGGCAAAATTGTGAGCTTCGTTTTCCGCAGTAGTTTGGTCTTAAATCAAAATTGAATTGCAGATCATATTTCTTTTCTAAGCTTTTTATAACTCATGTTTTGTTTCCTCTTCCCTTGTCTCATCTCCTCTTTTAGCCTCCAGGCTTTAGAAGAGCCTACAGTTCTCCTCTGTACAGCAGTCAGCAGAATGCCACGGTGTCACAGTTGCTGCCTTTCTGTGAGTACCACCAGAACATGCAGCGTTATCTGTGTAATAAAAAGAGCACTGCATGTAAACATCATCTCAGTGGTGAAGTACAGTGGAGGAAACATCTATTTGCAACTGTTGGACAGGTTGCCATTGTCCAAAGGCAAATTAATCCCACTATATAATAAATGTATTGGTGTATGAAAGGATACTGTCTGGGTGGCTGTCCACCAGCTAAAGATAAGTAGAAGTTGGGTAATGCTGCAGGACAAATAACCAGATATTCTTAACCTGACTATTCACACCAGACATCCTAAGTATATGTCTGAGGTGTCGCAGACGTGTGGGGATGAATAAAACTCATCCTAA
Source organism: Helostoma temminkii (assembly GCA_900302695.1). NCBI lineage: Eukaryota > Metazoa > Chordata > Actinopteri > Anabantiformes > Helostomatidae > Helostoma > Helostoma temminkii. The sequence goes on from OMLM01007562.1 coordinate 1,671, forward strand.
ACATTGTGTAGGTCTAATCTGCAGTTATAGCAGTTACTTCCTTGAGGTTATCACTGCTGCTTTTCCCACTAGCACTGGGAATGTTTAATGACTCTATTCAGTAAATGCATGACAGAGTGCAGTGGTTTTTGTGTTATTACACTAAAGAATGAATGAATTAATGCAGAAAAACAAGTAAAGCCAAAGTGTTGAAATACTCCACTCTACAGTGATTTCTGTGTATTTGTATGTATATGTTTTTACTTCCTCAACTCAGTTTTTATTTTAGTTAAATGTTTGGTTAGTTTGCTAAAGCTGTAAAATAAGAGGCTTCACTTGATGTTAGAAGAAGCAAGAGAAGAGCCATAAAAAAATAGACAGCGTCCTATTATTACTAATAATTGAGTAGACATTAAAATAATTAGCAAACACCATCACAAATAAAAGGACAGACTGTTAAAATAGAAATTGTGGTCACTTCAGTTATAGTAAAGTGTTTTCTTACCTGCATTCATGCTTTCTCTGTTTATTGATTGTTTATGTTTGATTGACAGCACAATCCAACCGCACTGACCCTGTGTTTGAGACACTGAGGACTGGTGTGATCATGGCCAACAAGGAACGTAAAAAAGGGTCTGGGGATAAGAAGAACGTGAGTGTGGATGGACTAATAAGACTTTTACTTGGGGCCTTTATACAGGACAAAGTCATTTACTAAAGTTTTAAAGCAGTTTCTGCAGTATCTTTCATTCAGTTTATTTTTCTTTTGCCTTTTAAATGTATTTTGGTGGTTTAATGCACAACAGTTTTAAAGCACATTTCAGGTAGGAAGGGCGTTACGTTAAATGCTATTGTGGCTCCTATGCAGATGATGCTGATGATGGAGGATGATGAGTCCCAACCAAAGGAAGAAGATGAAGATGGTGAAGGACGTGAGTACACAGTGTCAACAACACAAAGAGTAGAGATTGCAATTGTGTTGAACAATGGGTTTAACCATATGTACTAGGTATATGTGACCATCTGTGCACTGAGCATCAATAAGTGAAAGTGAATAATGTTTGTTTGTTTGCTCCATTGTCACCAGGAAACACAGAAGGAGACAAAAGAGGAGACAAAGCACCTGCTGATGACAAGGTAAAAAAATGGGATGATGATTATATCAGTTCTGAGTAATTTGGGGACAACAAACAATGATATTAATTTAGTTTTTAATGTTTGTGTTTTTCAGAATAAAAAACTTCAGCCGGGGAAGATCGGCGTGTTCAGTCAGTCTCACTATTATCTGGCTCTCTATCGCTTCAAGGCAATAGAGAAAGACGACCTGGACGTTCAGTAAGTACCTCTAAGCAACGTGCCTGTTTTCTTTTAATGTCTCAGTGTTTCTGTTTAAATGTAACACATGCACTCAACATACACCTGTGTGTCATTTTATAAATAAACCTCTCCATAAATTACTCATACAGTGTGTTGTTTATTGTTAAGTGCTGGAGACCGCATCACAGTGATAGATGACTCCAATGAGGAATGGTGGAGGGTGAGTCCTGGACTTGTCTTGAATAACGCACACAACATTTGTTAGTTTCAGTGATTAAGCTGAAGCTTTCAACCTTGTCTGGCCTTGAATAATTATAAAATTTGACACAGGGACAACCAGATGGCTTAGTTTTTAGTCATTATCTAGGTCTGGGACTTGTTCCATTAGGCTTTTTGAGCCAAAACAGTTACAGTGATTTTATGTGACAGAAAGAAGGTCCAGCTGCTGCAATTCCCAAGTAGGCTGCTCATTATTGTCTTTTATTAAATATATTGTTAATCACTGTAGTAAGAACTGAGCTGATGAGACATGGTTTGACTTCATGTCTTGACCCAAAGCTGTTTCAAAAGCATTGTTTTCTATAGCAGATGATGTCTTTAATACTGTCTCCTCTTCGTAATCCATTCATCTATTTTTGTCAGTCACTCGGATTTCAAAGCTACGCTAGACCATGTGTTGATGTTTAAACGTAAGCCATCTAAGTGATCTAAATGTGAAATTGGAGCGGCAGTAACTCACTGTAAGATGTTTGTGCCAACAGGGGAAGATTGGAGAGAGAACAGGGTTCATACCTGCCAACTACATCATCCGAGTGCGAGCAGCAGAGAGGGTCTACAAGGTGACACGCTCCTTTGTTGGCAACAGAGAGATGGGCCAGATCACTCTGAAGAAAGACCAGGTTAACACATATATACACACACAGACAGACACACAGGTACACAAACTCACGTGCAGATACACATTTGTATAATCAAACCAGAATTGTGTCCTCTCTCTAAACTGAACCCTAAAATACACAGGAATAAAGTTAAAAATAATTTTTTGCTTATTTTCCTAAGACTGTGAAGACAGTTTATCTTCAGTGCTGCAGAAGCACAAACATACTGCATTTTTTACACTACTTTATTAATCCCTGTGGGGATCATATAGATGATGGCTCCTCTACACACACAAATAAAAGGAAGAACCCCACATTCAATCTAAAAATCTGTCTGAAATTCTCTGTAGTGTTGATATAATTAAAGCCTTAACGTTCCATGTTAATACAGCATGACCTGGTTAATTAAACGTTGGGTAAAAAAATTTATGGTTTAAGCAAATATTTTTTAATTATTAAAACACTGATACATAGGGGGATGGCAGAAAATAGCAAGCACTTAGGGTGTCCTTCCAGGTCAATTAATTTAATGTGTGGTAAGTTATCAAGTAGTCATAGTTTTTTTGCACATCTATTGACATCATAACTATAAAAGACATTCTCATTGTCTATATAGACACACAAAGTGTATAAAATTGTATAAGAATCCTAGAATAAGAATTTTATAAGAAGGAAAAGTAATATATTTTCCTCTGATTTGTAGTACAATAAAAGTAACATGAAACCAAAATACTATTTAAAATGACAAGTACCTCAAAGTTGTGCTTACATGCAGTACTGAGTAAATGTATTTGCCAGCTCTGCCTCATGTCTTCAGGTGGAGGATCAAATCTAGTGGATTTTATTCTGCCTCACCTGGAGCAGGTGTAATACAACGTTCTGACTTAGATTGTGTGTGTTTTCTTACGAGTGGTGGCGCAATTTCTCCCACAGACCTCAAACATACTTAGGATGCACCTGTCTCCTCTCTCTCTCTCTCTCTCTCTGTGTCTCTGTCTCTCTACTGAGACCTGCTGCAAATCCATCACTGTATTTTCAGATTTGAATTTTGCTCTCAGCGGTTTTACCGTTGATAAATCACCATAATACAAACACTAAAACACACACAAGCAGTAAAACTAAATAAATGTGTGAATGTTCGCTTTGTGTGTCCTCAGATTGTGGTGAAGAAGGGTGAGGAGGTTAACGGCTACCTGAAAGTCAGCACAGGACGCAAGATGGGCTTCTTCCCTGCCAACCTTCTACAGGAGATCTGAGCACTTCCCTTCTCAGGGACATCACCTGCTGTGGCAAACACTACAGATGTTGGCATTTTCCTTTGTGTCTTTGCAAAGTTTATAAATCACCATGCGCATCCGTAGTAATTTATTGTGACAGGTTTGCTTAGTGTCTAGTTAGTGCACTGAGTTAAATAAGGACCCCAAAAAAATATTAAAGCTTTTTTGCCAGAAATTTTAACTGAGGTTTATGAAAACATTTTTTTCTGTTCTATTGTGAACAAGACACAAGCAGACTTTATTTATTTATTCATTCAGCACATTTTGTGGCTACGATGTTTTGTTCATAAGTTCACAAGTCATGCTCTGGGAATTATGGTTTGGGGTTTTTTGTATTGAGCATGTAGTTGTGTATAGCTAATTTTGGGAAATGATACCAGATTTTTACTAAGACTTGACATGATGCATGATTATTTTGTGTGAAGTGTGAAGAGAAATGCGAGTAAATCTGTGGACAAAACATTATTGACTACAGCAACAGGATTAAACAAAATAGCATTCTGTTGTTCAAGTGAGAGATTAATCAATTAAACTTTTCCTAATTTTCATTTTTCTTTCTTAAATGAATACTGAGTGTGTGTGTGTGTGTGTGTGTGTGTGTGTGTGTGTGTGTGTGTGTGTGTGTGTGTGTGTGAGAGAGAGAGAAAGAGAGATAGAGAGGGAGGGAGAGTGAGTGAAACAAGAGAGAAAGGAGGCAAATCTGCAAAAAGGCTCATAATTTGGTTATTGGTGTCATTCATAGTCAAGGTGAGAGTGCTTTCACTTCCTCTGAATAAATGAGAGACTCGAGCGAGAGAGAAGCATTTCAAGAACTTCAAAAGGATGCAGAGCTATTTTCTGTATCTACCCAGAGTTTAGTCAGTGGAAATACTGTGGCAGTTTGCTATGTAAAGCGACAGCCCAGTGGTCAAGAATGCAAGGAATGGCATCTGTCAGTCCAAATACAGATTCCAGTGGCGTCTACAGGCCTGAGTGACACCTACTACAGTATACAGACAGATTTACTCAGTTTTCCATACATTGCTTCCCCTCACATTAAGTCCTCTGGCTGTTGTTAATGTAGCTTAATTTTTTTAGCTAGCTATTTGTTAAATTGCATTAGACAGATTTTCTCATTTATTACCTTTCTGGTTATGTTTACCCCTTTCTCTCTGACCCCAAAACACACTCTCAAAGGCCACATTCAAATGCAGATAATGAGTTGCCTAGTCACGCTTCCCTCCTCCTCTGTTGTCTGTCACAGGAGCAACGTGGCCCAAGCAGGTAGCGTTGCCAGGCTTCAGCACTCCCTAGATTGGACAACAGAGCACCCCTTCAGACACGGGTCACTTCCTCCGGGGAAACAGCCTCTGCTTCATGCTGCTCTAGACCAGGGGACTGCATGGAAGATATCAAAGCTGCCATGTTGTCATCCCCGACCCCCTCACCCTGCCACTCCAGACAGGCAGGATGGAGGAAGGATGCCAAAATGTTTGTGGACTTGTGTGGGTAGATGAGTATACACATATATATATATATATATTGATGTGGTGTCCATATATATATGTATATGGACACCATATTTTAGATTGCTCATCTTTTCTGAATATTTGAACAGCACTGCGTGGTTCTCATCACCAGGTTTCCTCTTTTACTTATCCCCTATTCCAAATACCGCAAGCACATGGTGTCTTTTTATATGTTTTATTTCTGGTGTTTCTTTATAATCAAGGTACAAATAAAGCATATCAATAAAAGGCAATGACAAGACAATATAATAAAAGAAAATGTGTTGTATACTGAACTACAACTTGCACTGTGATATAGTTTACATGTAATTCTATCTTTACCCAAGAGAGGTCCCTATTGCACTGGATACAGAGCAAAGCATGTGATTACTCTTAATGAACCAACTTCACACACCACAGGGAGGTGATGTGTGCTGTGAATAACAGCTGTGAAGCTGATGTGCAGTCTGTCCAGGTTTCGTAAAAGGAAGGAAATGTCTTGTTTTATAATGATTATTTTCTTCTAAAATAAAAAGTAAAAGTGTTGGAATGATCCACTTGGACAATAAAAGTCATAATTGATCCCTTTATTTCTATTGTATTACAGTGGTTTTCTATCCATACAATCAAATACAGACAAGTTCATTATCAACTATAATGATCAATTGACCACATTTCTGTCTCCTCATCTCCTTAATACTTGATTCTAAAGTGTTAGCTATCACACCCACGAGTGACATTTAAGACTGCTCACAGCTGGTTACTTTCCATGTGTATGGACTCCCTGAACTCCCTGAATGTGCTATATGTCATTTTCAGCATGTTGGCACAGCAATATACAGTGTAAAAAAAGTAATACAACTTTGCGAGGTGTCAAACTGCACTTATGGATGTGTAAAAAGTGACGCATCCCTTATTAAGAGTGCAGGCTCTGCATCATCTCATTGACCCACCACATTCAGAATCACATTTAGCATCCAGTCGAAGAAAAAATCCATCTTCCCTCCACCAGCTGCTGAGAAATGTAGCAATGTGTGAGGAAAAATAATAACATAAAACTATATTAGAGATCCTCTTTGCCTAGCAGAGAAGGTATTGATTTTTAGAGCAATGTTTCAGAAAGTGTCTTCACGGGCCATTGCTAATGCTGGTTCTTCTCCCAGACCTCAAAGCAACAAAACATTTTAGGTTTTTCACAAAGCTTAGGGACCTGATTTATTTTTAGAAGATTTTTTTACTCTCTTGCTGTCTGTCTGGGTCTTTTTTATGACATACAGGTGTGTGAGTGTGTGTGCAATAGCATGAACGTGTATCAAATCTCATATTTCCTGACAGAACATCTGAAGCGTTAGATTAGCGCCTGACATGATTCTTTTAATAACTGCTGCAGAACACCCTGTTTATTTCCTTCCATTTTTCACTGAGGCAGTAAAATTCAATTATCTAATCTGATTTGTACGATTATTAATTTCCATTACTCATACATTCAAAATGACTTTGCAATCTTGTGAGAAATAAAGTGCTGTCTGTTTTTAAGTGGAAATGTAATGAGGTATGGTGATGATTGGAGATAGGCTCAGTGCTGGGCAGGGGTTGAAGCTGTGGATTAGACAGACAGGTAAAGAGATGGAAACTGTTTCCTGTCTGGCACCATTAAACAATTCATAATGTTTTTGGCAGCCAATGTTTATATGCACCACCTGCCAAAAAGACACCACAGGGGAAGACAGTGGCAAGATACTGGCATCCTGTTACCACATTACAGTACGTAGATGTCTCTGTGTGTGTTTTTTACTTCTGTCCATCCATCTGTGTGGGGAGAGGGAAAGGGGCACCGAAAGTGCTGCTCTATACTTGTGATTTCATTCTTGTGCATGAATATATTAAAGATGGTGATGACACACACATAAGAGAAATATAAGTTTACTGAGTGAGTCCTAAGGCCCAGAGAGAGAGAGAGTGTGAGAGAGTGAGAAAAGGCTGCAGAGAAGACTGCAGGGTTGGAACCAATTAGGCCGGGAAAGGCTCCCTCCACCTGCACTGCAAGGCCCCCAGGGGAGAGCCCCAGTGACAAGATGAGGGATCATCATCATTACCATTATTTATTTGCTAAGCAGAGGCCGACTCTGGGGCCAATCCTAATAGAATTCACGAATTACAATGAGCATTTTGCTTTTGGGGCAGGTATGATTCTCGAGAAGCAGAGGGTTAATGCACGGCTAAGGGCAAGCACATGTTTGAAAACATCAGCAGCAAATACGACTGGTTCATGCTAAAATACTTTTGAGTCAATGATACAGCCCTAATATAGGCTTGTAAACTCTCATCAATAATGTATGTGCACACCATCCTTGTACAGTATTTTGGTGAGAAGTCAGGTGAAACCGACCCTGACATCGGGGCTGCTAATTCAGGTGCATGTTGTAGCTTTACTCTTGTATGTGTTAAATGTCAGTGGATGTCCTGGTTTCAGGTGTACAGAATTCAAAGAAAGACCAAGTAGATTATTTGTGTTGTTATTAAAATTCACACCATTTTCTACAATGTGTTGTATTGGAAATTTGTTCCCCGTGTCTACTCACAAAGTACTTCTGCTGCTTTAACTGACACATTTTGTATTTTTACCGTCACAACTTTCTATTTATTCTTGTATTTTCCATTTCCCCTGCCACAGCGCCTACTGCTCCACCACCAGCTATTAGAAGAGGAGGTGTTATGTGTTTGAATTACTGCTTTCAGATTTTTGGGATTTTTTCCTTTCTTTTTTATAAAGAGTTTGAGAAACATTTGGTTCTGTGGGCCACTACTACTGAGCTCCACATTATTGTGTGATAGTGGACTACAAAAATAATATAATAATAATGTTATTCAGCTTGTTTACTTTGAGTGTAAGCTAAAATCTGTTATTGGTTTTACTTTTAATTAGCTCTAAGATAAGTTATTCTTTCCACTTTGGGCTTTATTTAAGTCTGTTTAACAGTCTTTTCAGTTGTGCAAATACCATAGTGTGAGAATGTTTTTCATAGGATGTTCTGGATATGAATAAGTAGCTAGTACACATTACAACTACTGAGAACCACACTGTCATTGTGTCTAGCTGCATCAGTGCTGAAGAAGCTACTTTGAAAGCTACACTGTACCTTTGCAAGCTAGTAATTCCTTTACACTGGAGTTAAACAACACCAAATCTATTTGGTTTAACTAAAGCTTCTAAAGCTACTCAGATAAATTACTCTAAAATACTTTGTAGGAAACATCAAATTGACTATGGAACTGTTATATAAAATGATAATATAAAAAAGTCACACGCCACTCCACTGAGTTTATTAACTAAGTGTCTACTTGTTTATAGGTCACATGTGCACAGCCACACAGCTGACTGACTGACACCTAATTAGATTAAATACAGTTGTACAAAACATTACTACTGGTGTAAAATCTATATACTGTTATATATAAAACAATCTCATGTCTGTCATTTCAGTTGTTAACTACACAAAAATGTAATTTAACTGCTTGAACTGCTTCGCAAATATGAACCAAGCTACTGCAAAATGTTAAATTAAAGTTTGGTTACATGTAGTTCACAACCCCCAAACACTGGATACAATACTACTTGAGTACAATTACTCAAGTAGTGTACAAATTTGAGGTATTTGTACTTTGTTTGAGTATTATTATTTCCTTGCTGATTTGAGAGGGAAATATTTTATGTGTGCAAAACAAAGTACAAAAGTATTTGTCATACAAATCAAACTACCAACAGCATAAGTAGAACTGAAACAATGACACTGATTAGTGTGGATCAGGTCAAGTTGATTAACTAGTTATCTTAAGTTGATTAACTAGCTATCTTATTATTAATTTATTAATAAGTAGATTATAATTCATTACATTTTTTATTAAAAAATATTTGATGCAAAAATGTGTGATGAGTCAAGCTCAAGTGTGCACTGGGGAATTGTGAATAGTATTTTCTGTAATTTTTCAAAGCAAACAATCAATCTATTAATTAAAAGCATAAACCGCAGATTAACCTGTAATAAAGACAATATTTTGTTGTGGCCTTATAGTATTATAGTAACTATAATAAAAATAATTAAAAACAGCATTTTTATTCAGTAGCACATGTGGAATATTTCATCTAAATAGATGGTATCTTATGAAATGTATGTAAAGTCAAGTTTGAACAGGGGGGTGGTGCCTTGACCGGAAGATTTGAATTTGCATCCTCCACTTAATAAATGTTAGCAGGAAGTGGACATACCGACCATTTGGAGCCTAAACCGATGAAATACAGTGCACAGCATCTCC
>OMLM01007563.1:0-21730 GCA_900302695.1 Helostoma temminkii
ATGATGTGCCAGCATCTAATGTATATAAATAGACCTGTGCAGCGTGTATGTTCCAGCTTAAGCCCAACATTGTGTAGGTGAATTAATTGTTTCTATAAGGTTTTCTATAAGGTATGTATGTCTTTGTCTTGTTTCTCAGTTGTTGACAGCCAACCAACTGCTACAGCAGGCACAGCAGCCCTATAGCTACCTGATTGAAACAGTAAAACAAAGGGATGCACAGATCAGCACGCTGAAGGAACGCGTCGCCTTGCTCGAGGACGACATCAGGTACATGTGCAGAAACACACATTCAGAAAGGGGAAACGCCTCTCAATAGGAAACCTTGACCTTATTTTAAATTGAAGCCCATTAGATCTACAGTCTCACCTGTCAAACATTAACTCTGTTAATTTCATTTGTTCTCAACTCATCATGGCAGTGAACCAAACGTCCCCACCCTTGGGCGGCTTCTGCTTCATCACTATTTTCTTTTGTCTTCTTCTGTTCCTCCCATATGGAGTTCATACTGTTTCTGTGCAGACCTGTATGTGAGCATTAGTTTGTTTGTTGAGTGTCACAAACAGCCATTTGGCACTGAACTAACTCCCCATAATCCCCTTTTGTATTTTAACATGAGAAATATGCAAACTGGTTTTCTCTTGCCACTCACTACCACTGAGCTTTCTGACAGTTTTTCCAATAGCTGTCCAGTTGTTTAAAAGCAGACATTCTCAATACATCTACTACATCTCTCCTAACAATTCATCGCATTCCATTTGCTTGGTGATATTCAGGATTTACATTGCTCAGATCTGGTATTAGGCTTTTTTTCTGAAGTTTTCAGTAAAAAGGAGGTGAAGCTACCAAGCTAAACTTGTTTCAGAGAACCCCATTACAAGCTCCTGCTTGTATGTTTCACAGCCCCGGGAAAGATGATTCAAACTGTACTGTACACATTTTTGAGTTTTCTCTCAAGAAATGAGTCTCAAAAGTGCGACAGTAAGCATTTAAAAACAACTCATTATTCTGTATATTTTAGAAATCCGTGGCTCATATTTAATTTGTTGTTCAGCTGTTGATGGATTTTATACCAGTGATTTCTACTGTCAGTACTAATAAGCAAAACTGCCTGTTTCTTTTTTACTTAAATCACATTCAAGTATACAGTGACAGAAAAAAAATCAACATTCAACTTACAATGTCTACCACACCTGAACCAGCCCTAAAGCAAAGTAAAACAACACACCTTCACTGTATACAATGTATTGCACAATTTGTACTTGTACTGTATCTTGAAATATCCTGACTTGAAGAATTATACCAACTAATCAATCACATGACTGATTTGACCATGTAAGTAAGTAGAATTTTAAAATATTCAAATCTTGGAGTAAGTAATTTAATGTTTGCCTGTTCATTAACTCAGCCACTGGTGTCTCTGTGCTTGTTTTTTGGCTGTGATTCCAGTTCTCTGAGGAAAGAACGAAGTGCACTGCAACAGGTGAAAAACAATATGGCAGCTGATCTAGAGCGTCTACTCAGCCATCAAGAGGTACATGTAATTCCAGTATATTGGGCTGTTTTAATATAAATATTTATTGATACAAACACCATTTTGCAGAATGGCCATGGTCTGTGTGTGACAGAGATCAGAGAACCTGCTGTTGAGGCTGCAACCAACTTTATGTATTAAAAAAATAATACAGTTGCAAAACAAACACCACAGTCTCTTCTCTGTTTTTCAACCAGCATCAAATTATGAAAACCTTTATCACATAAATATTATGGTATGTTCAATAAAATAATAAAGAAATTGTTCAAATCTCCATCACAGTTTCCTACAGACCGATATGACATCGTGAAATGTCTTCTTTTTTCTGACCAACACCAAAATATTTTTTTAAACAATTTAAGGAAAAAATACCTATTTGAGAAATTAGACTCATAATATGTGATGCTTTTGCTTAAAAATAAACCAATTTGATTTGAAAATCAAAATAATTTATATTCCACTATATTTATTCATTGCTGCTCTATTTCTATAATACAAATTACCAGGCTTATGATATTCACACCAGACAAGTTATTGCACCATGTTGCAATGTTTCCTTCAAGACTGTGTGTTCGTATGTGCGCGCGTGTGGAAGTGTGTCCCTCAGGTCAGCCGTTTGCTGTATGAACTATGTCTCTGTCATAGACAGCTGTTCCTCTGCTTGGCTGTTTGGGATGCCACCAGGGTGCGTGAGTGTTTTTGTGTATGTGTGTGTGCTTGTGCGTGTATGTGACATGCCAGGGCTCATGTCCTCAGGGGTGATAAATAGAACCGTGAAATGGCCCAGAGTCCTCCCCTCTGCCCTGCCGCCACCCCTGCGGACCCTTGAGCTTGTTGAGCTTATTACAAGTCGTCCTATAGCTGGACTTGAAGAGGTGTCCTGTGGTTCAGGACAAACAGAAATTCTTGAAACATTCATTTAAAAGCAGATGTTTTATAAAAATGTATTAAAGGTATTGTCGAGTTTGCAGAAAATATTTAAATCAGAAAACTTTTAATATACTATTTTTACTAATACTAATTTTTAGTTCATCCCTGTTAAAAATGACATATTTAATTCGAGATTTCTGATTCTTTTAAAAATACACATGTGGCTATTTCTCATAAAGATTCATGTTCATATATTTTCATATCCCCATTTTTATGAACTGTGTGATTCTCCAGGAGTTAGCAGTGATGAAGCAGGTTCTGATCAGCATGCAGTCCAGGCAGGGAGACGCTGTAAATCAGCTGGAAAGAGATAATGGTGCTATCAGGATCTCCGGGGCAGGAAAACACCAGTCCAAACGTATCAACAGAACCAGAGAAGAGGAGTCACCAAACAAACCCAAACCCACTGTGTTTGTAAGTGTCTAATGCAGCAACACCCTTGTATGAGTCACACACCTTAACCTGCCTGGACAGAAGTTCAGACAAAGGAGCACTACAGGTCGACAGGAAACAATAAATTGCTTTTCTGTCATTTGGTTTCATTTGAAGCTTTTTATTGCAGTCTATTGAGCAACTCGTACATTTCTGACCATCAGTTTTCCTCTGTGTCTCTTTCATTTGCAGACAAAGAAAGATGTTCCCGACTGGTACCAAAAGCTGAAGCACAAACCCAAATGAACATTTCTACTGGTGCTATTAATTGTCACTCAGGGCTTTAACATTTGTATATTTTATGAAGGTGTTTGTATTTTAAACTTGCAAAGTATAAACTGGTACCATTGTTTGGTTACATATTGTTTAGAGAGTATAAATGCTACTCTGGTCCAGAACCAGAGGTATTGCCTTCCACAGGGTACACATTCCTGAATAACTGACTGCCCAAAAATTCCTCTTTCTTGGCAGTGGTCTGTTTTATTAGGTCTGTCTATCATTATTTTCTCATCTTTTCCAGGTTTGCAGATACTGGTGGCTGCACACAAACAGCACTGCTGAAATCCTAGCCTTTGATTTGAACAAGTTGAGGCTTCTTTGGGTTTTAATAGAAATACATATACATTTATCATTTGAGATCATGTTTTTGTTGATATATTGAACATGGACAGAGGACTACGGTAAAACTAGTTTGTTCCTTTCCCATTTTTTCACCTCAGTGCTTTTTGGATGTGCCTACAATACTTTACAATATATCACAGTATTTTCTTTTGATGTGAAATGACTAGAACATACCATTTGTTTCTCAGATATTATTTATTGTTGAGTTGACCCAGCAGAAGGTATTTTCCAAAATAAACAGTTTGATAAAGTGTGATGAATGTGTGATTTTTGTGGATGGACCACTGTGCAAATGGTAAACACCATGTGCTTCACTGTAAAAGGGACTTCTGGTAAATTATTTCAAATTCATAAAAGATGTTAAAGGTACAGTCCGTGAATTCTGCTCATTAGTTCACTTTACATTTAATAATGTCTTCTGTGGCTTTAAGGAAGCTTTCCAAAGTCTGAGAAAATAAATAACCCATTTTCGGGTTTAGGACTTAATATTTCAGTAAGAGATGGCTTTGAAAGAAGTAGGCATTCAAGAGGCTTCAGGAGTCTAAAGAAAGACTTAATTGCATTGTGGGAAATGTTGGCTCCAGTGTTGTAGGAGCTTGACCTATATTAGGTTATTACTAAGTCAGAATATCTGATTCTGCTGCTGCTTTGATTCTGTTTTAATGTGACTGTTGAGATCTCCAAATTTCATAAAAGAGACATATTAATAGCTGGAACATTTAAAGGCTCAGCACAGACAAAAAGCATTTTTTCTGTCAAAACTAAATGTAATGTCCAGAATCAGGTGATATTCCCTGTCAAATATTGTGCATATTCCCACTGGTATATACTTTATGTTTCTACTTTGAGGCAAATATCGTACCTTTATTCCTCTTCATTGTAGTTTCTACTTTGCATATTGAGATTATTAATATAAAATCAACTAATAAATAATTGATGGGTAGATAAACAGATAAAGCTGAACCCAGGAGTCTGTATTAGCCCCACCCTTTGCAGCAGTAGAATTAAAATAATGCTTACACACGAGTCCATGTCGTTCTCACGCATTTATGTGTAAACATTACACATAAATGCGTGCATGTAATCTAAATAATATTTAATGAGCCACTCTACATAATGTGTAGTTTTACTATCAGTGCGCCAATGTTAATATAGAAAGTTATTTCAGTACTTTAAGGAATTTAACTGAATGGAGTATTTCTCCACTGTGTCGTTGCTATTTTTACTACCCTACTCCACACTTTTACATTTTCATGAACGCGTCACAAAAACATATATATATTTTGAAATCTGCAACACGCGTTTAACCTTCAGTAACTTCACGCATGTTTGTGCGGTCCGGCTGGTCCTGCGTGCACCTTACGACACTGTTGTTAACGCATTTAGATGGAGCGTAGGGCGGTGGCCGGTGAATGGATGATCAAAGGCTTTTTAAAGGTTTGGTGGGAGGTGCGTGTGCTGTATTTACAGTGAGCAGCTCCGCCCTACAACAGCAGATAGAAAAGTGTCTGTGGGCCGGTGGAGGGATGAAACAAGTGGAAGGAGATGTAGCAGACAGGCACACGTCTATAACTCCACCTTGTCGGTTGTACTCCTCTCCCAGTACTCTGTAGCATCCTGCTTTTTGCATATCAGGACCAACGATCGTTTGCGGCGCTGCATCGGAGCTTCATGGCCGCGACACTCATGATGAGCGGCGGCGTGCAGGAGGATCCTTTCTATCCGCTGCAGAAGGCGCCTCTGCCCGCTGGTTTCCCTCTGGAGGACTCGGCGTTGTTCGGCTTGGACTGCAAGATCACAGGGACAGACAAGGCTGGACCAAATGACTACACGCAGGTACGCACGCTTAGAAATCACACCGATTTTACACATTAGCGATGTATTTCTTTGAATGGGCGTGGCAGATTGGTTGTAGATCCAGGTTGTTTTTTTGTTTTTTTTCCTGGCCTCCAAATTTCAGTCGGCCTAGATGCGTGATAATCACTTTTGTCGTGCACTATTTGCGGTAATACGCGAACAGGCTGCGACCAGCTGGACGCGAAGGCGAGCTGCTCCGCCTTGCCAGCGCATTCACCGCATGTTTTCTGTGCCAGCCAGTTGGTCACCAGTTGTTGGGCTCTTCTTGGCGTCCCCTCTCACCATCAAACCCCTCGGACAACAACTGACTCCAGCTTAGGGAGGAGAGGTCCCGGCAACTCTGTCACCGGTTAACAGGAAACTTGTGCAAGAGAGGAGAGAGGTCTACATAACAGCTGGTCAGACCAGGAGCCTAGACATAGCAGTCCATCCCCAGACTACTGCTACTGCTGCTGCTGCAGCGGACAGAGAGCAATGGGTGTTTCCCCTGTTCCCTTTTCATGTTGCTGTTTCATCCTCTGCTGCAGGGCTTCCCTAACTTTTATACCAGCGGGTTCCTTCACACTCACCTGAAATGTAGTGGACAAGGTGTTGTTATGCACATAAAGTTGTTCACCTGCGATGCCGGTGCAGGCAACGAAAGGCTGCTTTTTAATCTGCTACCATGTGCAGATGTCTTAATACGGTGTCTGGTCCCAGAACACGGCCTCATGGGCTGGTAGGTTTTTGAGTTCAGCTTTGCAAGCAGAGAGGGAATGTGGCAACTGCCTATTGATAACTACTTGATAAATGTTTTAGAGGTGACTGTCCTATAAAACCTTTGTCTTCTCGAAATAGTGCCTCAGAATAGTTTCATGGTGACTATGAGAAGCACTTGCTAAAGTCTGGATACAGACTTCTAAACAACACATTGTTTGTTTGTCTTTTGTGCAACAGGTAAAGTGTGAGATGGACAGGTATCTCTCCCCTCAGCCTCTTCTCCCTCCACATCCTGCAGAGAGCCAGCAGAAGCCACACACAAACGGTGCATCTGCGGTGGACCAGTTCTTCACTGACGAGCACTCTGGGGCTCCCTACACCCTCAACATGAATCTTTACCTCCCTGATGTGACCTACCTAAAGATGGGCTTGTGTCAGCAGGTGCGAACCCTTCAGCACCACAACCACACAGGTCTCACCCAAATCAAAACAGAATCCGCCTCCCCGTGCTTCTCATCCAACCTACAGCCCCACTGCCCCAACACTACGACCACGAGTAGCTGCAGCACATCGGGCAATGGACCCGGTGGTATTTCCATGGAAACCTCAGCCGTAAACATGACGCTAACTGGGTTACCAGACTTCACCAGTGTTTTCAATCAGTCGGGAGGCAGCCGAGGTGGCGATTCGGTGCCAGAAGTGTTTGTCAAACAGGAAATGTCACCACAGTTTGAGCAGCATGCTCTCCACCACCATGACAGCGGCGGCTCACTGTTTCAGCTCCTGAGCTCAGGCTTGGACCATCACCACGGAAATGGTATGGAGGCTCAACATCACCATCATCATCATCATCAGCAGCAGCAGCAGCAGATACAGCAAACTTCAACTTCCACAATTCACACTCCTTTCCACAATTTGCCAGCAGCTTCTTCTGCATCTCAGCAGGAGCAGTCTGCCAAACCTGCATACTGTGGCCTAGGCGGTGGAGCATACACACATCCTCATGCTCAGGCACACCCACATTTCCTCCAGCAGCAGGTGCCCTACTTGCCGCCTTCTCCGCCGAGCTCTGAACCCGGCAGCCCTGACAGACAGAAGGAGCTGCTCCATACCATGTCCCCTCCTCCCTCATATGCAGCCACTATCGCTTCCAAGCTGGCAGGTAGCACCCCGGGACTCGGACCTATCCCAGGACCAGGTGGCTTATCCATGCCCCACACTACAGGCCACACACCAGTCCCAGGACCAGCTCCAGCTCTTTCCCAAGCCCCTGCGACAACCCCAGCCCCAAACCCAGCTCAGACCACCGTGCCTGTCCGCTACAACCGGAGGAACAACCCGGACTTAGAGAAAAGACGGATCCACCACTGTGATTACCCAGGTTAGATCTAATACACAGGTCTGACTATACGTGTATGCTGATACTTGTCAAAGTTGTGTGAGAGTGTATATTTTTGCACCCCGCTGCGGTAAGGTGAATCTTTGGTCACACAGTAAGGCTAGCTTTAAGAAAACCAGCTTTATTTTAAGACACCCATGCATTTCTTTTAAATTATATGTTGTGTTTTGAATTACCTTCCCAAGCGTATGACTCATGATATGAACTGCAGCCACAGCAGAGAACATGCTGCCCTGGAATTTGAATATTTTGGCAATGGAGACCATCAATTGCTGCAGTTCAATTAACTGGTTTAAAACTCACTTTGTATATTTATCATCACACCTCAAATGACTCCGGCATTCTCAGCCGTTAGCTCTCACACATTGTTGTGGCTTTAAAATCATCACTGGTATGATTGTGGAATGAAGTGTGTGTGGGTGTCTTAGTTAAATAGAAAAGTCATTTGATTTGTATTCACGCACGCACAGGCACATGCAATATGTGCACACATGCAGTCACAGCTGAAATTGCTTGCACAGATTAAAAGTTTTTTTTTTCACTGGCTTGCGCGCACGCATGCACACACACACACTGTAGCTATACGATGTGCAGCTACTTGTAGGACATGTAATGTCAACTAGCCTGTGGCAGCGTGTAAAATGGGCTTATGCGGAGCCTCCTGCAGCATGTTAGCGCACGTCTAACTTTTTTAAAGTCAAATGAAGCAGATCCATCTTATGCATCTCATGCAAGGATAAATTCACTTTACCTAAATGTATGTTATTGTAGCTGCTTGATATTTAATCTTTGCAATACATTACATTTTGTCATTTCCTTACTTGAAGTCATAATAAATAATTCAGATAACTTTTTGACATTGTGATCCACAAACGTATGTGTGACAATTTTGAGAAAGAGAAAAAAAAAAAAGATTTTGTCATCCTGAACTTAAAATATTTAATCTGTGATGTCAAACCAACAGGTGTACTTTTCGACACAGCAGTAGCATGTGGTTGAATACATTTCTGTGTCAAACCACTGACAACCACTTTTTACTTTTACTTTTTGAAAGTCAGAGTATTTGTTAGTCCCATTTTTGTTTCTACAAAACCAACTTTTACTATATATCATTCCCAAAAGCTTCTGTTCTTCATTAGTTAAAATTTCTAGCATACCACCGCTCAGTTTATTGGATAAAAACATATCTGACACATGCAAATTCTTTGGATTTGGATTAAGCCTTCTGTTTGTGTTTATCTCCCAGGCTGCAAGAAGGTCTACACCAAGTCGTCCCATCTGAAAGCTCACCTCAGGACTCACACGGGTAAGACGTTCCTCTGATTAATGCATCTTTTTTAAACAGGACCTATCAAAAAATGACGCTGCCAACACGACTTGTATTTTGGTATCTGCACTGGCACCATGTTGCTAGGCAGAGTGTTGTGTTCTTGGCATGTGTGTGTAAATGTATCCTACCCCATTCCCATCCTCTGCCCAATATACTATTCCATCAAAACAGGTGGAAGTGACACACTTCTGCCAGAGGATGACTCTCAGACTATGTGGTCAGCGTGAGACATGTGGTGCCATCTCTCTCATGATTTCAGTGCCCGTTCAGAAATCTACATTTAAAAACTTGCCTAATATGACACTATATATATTCTAGATATGATTGTGCATATACAGAAAATCTTCATCGTCCCTTTTCCCTTTTCTTTACTGCCATTATTTTCTTCTTACTTTCAGTTAGTCTCTCCTTTCACGTTTACATTTGAAACATTAGTTTTGGATGAGCAAAGTCAACAAACAGACGCTTAGGTGTTGCGCCCCACCTAACTCCAGCTAACAAAACAAAGCTCTCTTGATATCTACGCATTCCTCGCTCATCGGGACAAACATGCACGAACTCTCTGTTACTGCTTTGCGATCTAGAACCTCTTCCACTTATAAATCTAGAACTAGTTGTTCAGAACATCGTTGTGGGTGTGTGTGCCTTACATTTCAGTACTGGGAACATGACACGACAATTAGATCTGGCGTCATTCGCGCTGCAGGCTGATTGTGGTTGTTGCAGTTATTATAGACCACAAGATGAGAACATGACATGTAAAGAGGGATGTAGCAGCAACTTCCATATCCTCTCTGCTTTTGTCCGTCCTGCTGTGTTATTTTCTTCTCTTTTTTTAATCACTTTGATTCATTTAATCATCGTCTCCTCTGATTTTGTGCCCCCCTTCAGCCTCCTTTTCACTCCCTCTCTCCTCTATTTTTATCTTTGTTTGTTACTCATTCTATTTCTCTTATTCAGCTGCTTGAATGCACACTTACACACTCGTACACACACACCTGTCAGTAATCTGTATGAGATGATTCCTAATGCGTTTGGGTCCCCGTGGGAGTTCCCACTCTAATCTCCATCAACATCCATTACCCTGATTGTTTGTGCATCTCTGTGTGTGTGTACAGTATGTATGTGATTGTGAGTGTATTATAAGAACCGAAGACTCTCACTTTTTTCTCAGCATCTTTTCATTGTATGTCCTTTGTGTTTTTAGGTGTGTGTTTCTAAGTTTGGCAATGCTGTAGTTAATTTTGTAACAGGCTTACGGTGGTGGTTTTAGCAATGCTAAACTCACTATACTTGTTTGAAGGGCCGGTTTGTCCAAGTTACAAAAAAAGAAACACAAAGCAAACATATTCTGCTACTCACTTCTACTAGTATCCAGCATTTTAATAGTTAAGTTTGTTTTTGTTGGAAGGGCTAATATTCTACACCGGTGTAGAGCAACATTCATGTTGAATTTATGCTCAGTAATGGGAACATTGTTGCTGGAAGGAGATTTTAAGTTGTACAGTATATAATCTTAAAAACAAAAAGTTACGACGGATTAAAAAAAGATAGATTGCATTAAAATTACAGACACCAAAGCACAACGTCAGTGCAACAAAAGTAATCACACAATTAATGCGAACAGTGTGTCTAATGTAACATGGCTCCACAAGATGGACGCTTCATAAAGATAGGAGAGCATCAGTAGACTACTGAACATAAGCTGAAACACAGTTGCTGCAGTTATATGAGGGGTAGGAAGAGCCACGCTACCGGTAACAGAAGGATCAGTGGCTGTCCTTAGAAACACAAGTAGCTATTTACACAACCTTGCATTAAAAATTCAATATGTCCACTGACGTGAATCTATCACCTCTGTAGTATTTTAAAGCTGGATGTAGAGTAACAAACCCATCCAGCACAGAGAAGCTGAATCATCTGTGAAGAACAACAGAACATCTCTCAATTAATTTCCGTAAGACGTATCTATACCATGTTCTAGAGGATCAAGTGTGTCTTTAAAAATAGAGATGAATATACAAAATGTAACAAAAGGATGGAATCTGACGAATGAAAACATTTCTGACGTTTGCTCCACATTGGTTCCTAAATATAGATCCTTTATAGTTTAATTAGACAGAGGTAACATTTTTCTCATATGAATAGGGGGCGTACTTGCGTGCTTTTGTATACAATTTAAGTTAAACAGTTGTTAACGTCATCGGCATCTTACCTCACCTCTCATTATTTGCATAATAACTCACTATAGGTAAATGCAAAAATACATTTTGTTTGTGATTTTGCTAAACAAACTCTAACCCAACTTTGAGACAGATCAAAAACTAGTTCACACAAAAATTCTGTTGTTCCAACTGAGGATTATTTCAGTGACAGAGTCACAGAAATACATACACCTTTCAAAATGTTATGTTCAGAAGAACAGGCAGACAATACAGGGTAGCCACCGTGGGAAAGTTGTACAGTGTTAGCGTTTGAATGCCTGTGACAGTGTTATGACTGCATATGTTGTAAGACAACTGGCCTTTTCAGTAAAACCTGTTTTCCCTGTCCCTCCACCCACCTGTATGAATCACATAAGTCAGGGAATGAGCAGCTGTTTTAATGATAATCAGTAAGAATTATCTGAACCTACAGTGTAATCTCACATTGACACGTCTGTTCATAAAGTGCTGGACATCATGTGACAGAACAAGAAATTCAGCTCAGTTCTTCAGAGAGCAGCTGCACTCATTCTGATATTCTCTCTTCTCCCGCCCTGCAGGTGAGAAGCCGTACAGGTGCACGTGGGACAATTGCGACTGGCGTTTTGCTCGTTCGGATGAGCTGACTCGTCATTTCAGAAAGCACACGGGGGCCAAACCCTTCCAGTGTGCAGTCTGCTCACGCTCCTTTTCCCGATCCGACCACCTCGCCCTGCACATGAAGAGACACCAGAACTAACATTTGGACACACACTATAAACAAACAAGCACTATCTCAACCCTCATAGAACCCACAATTACAATGTTACAAGCTGCCGGATGCAAAGCAGCTTTCACTGACACCACAACTCCTCCTGGTGCTGCTAGCATGTGCTAGAACGGTACGATAGCCTAACAAACATGTTCTTAGCCCAGAGTGGGACAATTTGGAGGTTGTAAAATAGAAAGGTACTGACCAGAAGAGGTTGCTGGTCCCATAACCAACATATACTTGGTACAGATTTCTTTGGACAAATACAAAGAAGAAAAGTGACAACAAAAACAAAATGGTAGCTCCAAAATGTGTTTCCAGTCCATTTGTGTGACTGGAATGAAAGCACTTATCAATCAAAGCGTGTAAACTTGTGTCTCTGTTCTAACATAGAACTCGCTTCATTATTTTTTTTTTATAAAGGAGAAGCTTTTGTTTGCAAAACTAGACAAACCAAATGTCTCTTTACTCACTGGTTTTATAGTTTTTTTTAATAACTGGAATATCCTTTTTTTTTTTTTTTCTTTTACCAAATCCTTCGGTTTGCACTACAATTGGTAATCCAAGTCTGAGCCATATTTGGCGCATGCATCTCATTCACCACTGGAACGATCTTTATCACTACTGGACTGAATCTTCCAAATCGTTACTGTTCAGATATTAAAAATTGAAGACATTTATACTCTGGAGAGAAGGAAGATAGGGAAGTAGGAAAAATTAGGGAGGGGTGCAGATGGAGAGATAGGAAGATTTTTGATTTTAGAGAGGGGAGGTATGAGGATGACTGAGAAACAGAGGGAGGTAGATGGTTGCTAAAGAGCAGCAATTAAGTGATGAATTATTCAGATTGTCTTATGATGGTTTTCCAAGCAGAGAAATGTAAGCAGGACCCTTAGGCATATCCTAGATTTCATTCAGTTAAAATAAAAGTGACTGTATTTGATGCACAAGCTTGAATCAAGCATCTTCAAAATACATTTATTCCATTCTGTTTTTTTACTTGTGTTTTAGCCAAAGTATCATCTTCAGTATTTATCAACACCTTATTAAGTGCCTCCTTCTCTGGTTTGTGTGTTCTCATTCAGTAGTAGCTGAGCTGTGATCAGTGTAGACAGTCCTTTAACACACTTGGTGCTGTTCTTATTAACCTACTGGATCTCAGCTTGGAAACAAAAGTACATTTCTTTTCAATTTCAAGGTAATGTATCATTTGTTGTAATGTTGCAGCTTGGCTCAGGCCAATTCACAGACATCCTGACATTTTGTGAAACTTCCGTTTTTTCTCTGATGGTTCTCACTCTCTGACTCTGTACACAACTAACTTGCAACTTGGCTCTATCGATCAATCGAATATGGTAATGGGATTTGTGAAACCATAGGTTCACATTTTTTCCAAGTCTTTTTAAAAAATGCTTATAAATTCAACAGTTATTGGTCACTGCAAGTGTTCCTCTTGTCCATTCTGGCTATAAAAAGATTCTTTTCAAGATTAATATTAGGTTCTGTCATTGTGCTTCACTAGCCAGTGTTTGCCTGTGGTGGGGATTTATCTTGGAAAAAAAGATATCTATTTAAAATAGAATTTTATCCCTCATTTGCAATCTCCAGTCACTGTGATCGCTTCAGACAAAAACTTCTAATGTCCTCACGGACACGCAAGTATTGTTATAAGACAGACTTGAAACTATGTAAACCTATCCTAACAGATCAATGTACATTTTGATGATGTGATTTAGCCAGCACCTATAACTGTATTTGTTTACTGCAGGTAGCATTAAGATAATATAGCACTGTAATGTATAATGGTAAATCTGACTATTTATTTGATTGTGCTGAATTGGGGGTTGTTTCAGATCAACAGTCTTTTTCCTCCAACAAAAATGCCTTAATGTAAATATATGCACTGTAAATAACTGATTTTTTGTTTGTCTTTTCCTCTTTTCTTATTATTATGTAAACAAAAGGGCAAAAAGAGGAAAATGCCCCGCATCCAAAATATTTGAGCCTTTTTTTTTTCCTTTTGCCTTCTTGTCAAAGATATTTTGATGCCATTATTTTATATATTGTCCTTCCAACAACTTATTATGTAAATCCTTTTTAATTTTCTTCCTTGTTACACGTTCCAAAGACAAAAGTTGTTTTTCTTCAACTGAGTGACGCCGATCCAATAAAGTCAATTGACATTTTTACACGTGTTCTCTTGTGTTGAAGTTAATGGGGGAGAGTTCTTCTTTTATCTCCATAATCCCTGAAATTCAACAATGACTGAATTTCAGGAATTATGGATATATAGATATGTAGTACTTTGTTTTGTTTAGATCCTTGAGTTTTCTATTAATGTGGTGTTTTGAAGTGTAACCCATGGTATGCAGACAGAGTGTAGTGTCTGTGGGGCATAAAAACAAGTCTTGTCAAGGTCTAAATGAAAGAAATGAGACGTAACCACACTTAATCTGCTAAAATCTAAACAGGGTTGCTGTGGAAGTGCTAATCCCCTGAGTCTGGGATTTTGTGCAGTAGAACTGACATACTTAAAGTTCAGTTTTGGCAATAAGAGATAAAAAGGAGAGACGTGGAGGAGAGGGAAAGCTCATCCAAGACCTGCAAGTAACCTGCTGCACCCTTGCTGATCAACAAACAATAGTCCTTTGATATCCCAGCAAGAGACAATGGACAAGAAAATAAATCTGACCACCACTCTGGAACTGGAGGGGAATCCCACTGCATGGAGATGGACGTACAAACACGCGCACACACGTACACACCATATGTTCTTGGTTTAAGTCACAAATGTGACCCAGGGTCTCTGTTGTAATGTACCTCAGATGTCAGAAAAGAGGGAGGTGGAGGAGAGAGAGTGAAAGAACCAAAATGCAGAATAATCTAAACAAAAGAATCTCTAGGGGCATCCAATCAACCACTTCCGTCCTCCTACATCTCTTTTCGTTTTCCTCCTCCGCTCCTATTTAATTTCATTTTTTTCTCTCTCTTTCTCTCTCTCTCTCTTTGTCTTTCCACACACCGTGTTCCCCTTTCCTCCCCAGTGGAAAGTACTGTATGAAGTATTGTCCAGGGGCACTGCTTTGTGGGTCAGAGTGGAGACTGCTCTCATAACCTGCTCCACTCCTCATCTTTTCCCCCCTTTTTTTAATATCAAACACCTTTTTTCCCTTTAGTCCTCTCAGCTCCGCCGTTCTCTCCATCTAAAATAGAACAGGAACATTTTATTTCACTTGTTGTCTTCTTTCTTGTGTTGATTTGTTTTCTTGCAAGATCTTGCAAATGATATGTAGTATACGAACATGTGGACTTCTATGTATGTGGCAAATGTATTTCTGAGTGTGTGAATACTAAGAAGTTAGGATGAATGTTTCCACAAATAAACACACACACACACACACACACACACACACACACACACACACACACACACACACATATCACACACACACACACACTGGTGATGAGTGAGTGGGAGCTACCGGTTCATGTTTTGGATCAACTAAATTAATGTCACACATCTGGAAGAAGGCTCCTGCCTGCTCCACCTTCTGCTGTGCTGCGTTGGTGTGATTCCCAGTTTCCCTTTGTGTGTGTGTGTGTGTATATGTGTGTGTATGTAGGTGTAATGTTTCCAGTGTTCTTCTCTTGAAACAGACCACCCACTCAGAAGACCAATAGAGTGACCACAGGGAACCTGGATAGACACAAACACGCTTACACACACACACACGCACACACACACGCACACACTCCCTCCAAAGTCAACTTTTCCCAATATTCTCAGAATAGAACATGTTGTTATCAGAGATTGAAGAGATACCAGAACAGCTGACTTGCTATCACAAAGTTAAAGATAATATCAGAAATCGAGGAGGATTTCATTTCAAGACGCTACGTTCATTTTAAAAAATGTTGCCTCAGGTGAAGCCCTGAGTAGTAAGAAGATACAGAATTACAGCTCTGTCGTGGCATAGCACGAAATAACATAAGCACCGGAGGGTAAAGTAAATTTTGTTGCATTAGAATAAATGTGGGTAAGCAAGTAGGATGGCTTGTCCACTATTCACACAGTTGGCAGTTAGGTCTCTGGCTGCTCCTGTTCACATGTTGCAACATTATTGGGCACTAAAGCCAGAATTACTCCAAATGGTCAGGTCAGCACTGTGCATGGATACTTGTACAGCTGGAGTTTGTGAATTAGAATTAGAGGCAAATACTCACAAAAAGATAAATTATTAACTTGCAAAATCTGATAACTGGTATCTTTATAGTTTGATTAACCTTAAATTTGTTTGCCATCGCTAAGCCAAAGTATATAGTAAAATGAAAAGGGCTCTGTGTCAACACATTGTTTTACTGCAACACCTAAAAAAGTTTCAGAGAAAGGATTTAAGTTCTTAAATCCAAGACAATTTTCCAAGACAGTAAGAAACCACAAATTTTACTGCAATTGTTTTTAAATTATAGTGAAGCTACCAAAGTTTCCAAACATACCAGGTATATCGAGACAAATTTTTAGCCTTGGCCTTAATTATTTTTCTCAGTATCACATCTATACTATATAACAGATTATGTTTTTTTCCCAAACATTAATCCTACTTAAGTAGAACACTAAGGAAAAACT
The DNA here is from genome assembly GCA_900302695.1 of Helostoma temminkii. Taxonomy (NCBI): domain Eukaryota; kingdom Metazoa; phylum Chordata; class Actinopteri; order Anabantiformes; family Helostomatidae; genus Helostoma; species Helostoma temminkii. The sequence goes on from OMLM01007563.1 coordinate 16,385, forward strand.
ACACACTTTCTCATTTCAGTTAGCAACTTGTTTATATTTTTCCTGTATTTCTGGTCAGGTCATATTCCAGGATAGAAGTACTATGTTGTTTGTGCAAGTCAAGATAAAGTAAAACTGGCTTGTGTCTCCCATGTGCTCTGTACATGATGGATACCTAAAGGTAACAATTGAAAAGATACATACACACACTTCACAAGTAGGAGAAGCTTATTGGCCCCATATCTAGACCTCTATGTGGGCATATTTAAAATTTTCTTTAATTTCAACTATATTTGTGGCACAGGGCAGTTCTCCATGTAGGGTTCACTGAAAAAAAATACAAAAAAAAGCTATAACAGAACAAGTTAATTTGAGGTTTGTAGTGAGAATGAATAAAATTAGCCAGAAACTGGGTGACAAATATTGATGCGATAGAAAAATCTTTTTTAAAAATACTGACACAATAATAGTGACATGTTTTAGATCAACATGACGAACGTCATAGGAACATCTACCACGGCTTCTGCGTTGACTGAAAATGATATCAGAAAACATAATTGAAATTCAGCTAGTGATTATTAGTCTAGGAAAAATTGGCAATTGAAGGGAGGAACATATGTTTTTCCCTGAGGAAGGTTGAACTTGACAAGCAAATGTTCTTAAACAGACTCAGCTGCTGCTTTTAAAGGTCATGTCATGCTTTATTCATAGTCACAGTTGCTTTATTCCTTTACTTTTTCCAGTTTTTCCATATTTTTCTCACAGCCTCAACATGTGAAACATGACAATGGTGTATCAGCTGTCAAGGAGTTTCAACACCACTCCACAATGACTAATAAGAAAAAGATGACAAATTCTACAAACCATAAACCGATATAATAACCTTAAATCAACACAATTCCTGATAAAGGACTGTTCCGAGGCACATTCTGGTAATAATTGAACTGTTTAGTCCAAGTCTTGCAGTTATTATGATAACCTCAAGCTACAGTGCAGTTAGTCCATGGGTGGGTTCCTCTGCATTTAAAATGATTTCAAAGGTTAAACCTATTAGGCTTTCCTCCATATCAGGCAAATATCTTTGCACCTGCGAAACCCTCATGGTCACATTGTGAGTGATCCTTCAGAGAGTTCAAAAAAACCTTTTGCTTTCACACTAAAGAACTTTTTGTGAGTTCTTATCATGATTTGTCAAAGAGTAAATGGTCTACATAAAGTCTGAATCATGCTGCACACATACACATGTGTACATGTACTTAATCACAGCTGTTTACTCACTGTTAACTCCTAGACTGATGCACTGCGCTTAAAGCCTCCCTGACCAAACAGTAATAGTTTCCTTGTTTCCTTATGTTTCATGGTTTCATAAATTAATGTTGATATTGCACATTTGCTTGCTGTTCAATTTGTCATACTGTATTATAGCCTGAACTACAGTGGTTCAGTCCATGACAGTCAGCTGCATGTTAGGCCTTCACTCAAATCATCAAATACAAAATGTAGAGTGAATTGCAACCCTCAGAATTAAATGTCTCCTGTTGTTTTTTGTTTGTTTGCAGGTTTTAGGCGTAAGAAAAATTTTATTGTGGCCTCTTTTATCTATGTGTAATAATTCAATATTGTTTTATAATTCTAATATAAGTGTAATAAATCAAATCATAATTTCTACTTTAAAAATAAACACAATATGCTGCATTTGTATGGCTTTGTGATAATCTTTCCTATTCCTTACATCTACCCTATTCCACTCACCCATTGCATTGTGGGTTTTAGTTGTTAGGAAAAACACTAAGATTTTGTCTGGGTACTCTGGCTTCCTCCCACAGTTCAAAGATATACTGTTTGGTTAATTGGTGAGTCATAAATGTGTGTGAATGGTTATCTGTCTGTATGTGTCAGCCCTTTAATACACCTGTCCAGAATATAACTTGCCTCTCGCCCAATGACAATTGAGATTGACTCCAGCACCCTTGCGATCCTTGACAGGGCAAGGATATATGGATATATGGATGGATGTATGGATAGCACCTGTACAGCACTGCATAAAGGAAAAAAAAAACTGAAATCCATAATGTATTAAAACAGAATGTGGACTGTAGCCAGAGATTCATACACGTGCTTGTAAGTTTTCGTAAAACACATTATCTTGATTTAAAAGCATTAAAAAGTCAGATTGATTGTGCGGCAAATTGTTTTCCCATTTTAAAATGCAACATTACAGCACCTTCTGCTTCTAATTTAAGTAATCAGAAACCTGTCATGGGAAACTGCAGGATGTACAGAATCTCATATTTATAAATGGGAGGGTGCACGAAGTAAAAAGACTTTCTGTTGACTGAGGGAAATTACATGCAGTAACGGATCAATGACTTGTCACTCAGTATGTACACAAAAGACTTGAACCTGCGACTTAAGCACCTGATTGTACTGTCTAGTGTTATTGTTTGAGTTTGAGGAATCAGTTTGTACAGTTTCAATTTCAATCTCCATAGAGAAAACCATATCTAAAACACTGATAAAATACAATGCTGTTATTGTTATAAGTTTCCTCTGCTAATACTGATCTCTCATTGTTCAGAGACAAACATAATTCCATAATTTAAAGTCCCAATGAGACAGCACTGTTGAGACTAGCTGACATTCATAATTTGATGTATCTTAGTCGAAACATGTGCTCAGGCAGGACATAAATCAAGCATTATTTACGACTGTGCACCAAAGAGATACAGTGGAGAAACTGAGGTACTTTGATGCTGTGGGAAAGGTGAAGTGTCAGGAAAAAAAGTGAGGTTTTCAGTAGTTTTAATTCTCAAAAAGAAATGGCCCATTTTCCAAGAAATACATAGCAATCACATTATGTTTTACATATTTTTGTTATATTTGTTTTAAAAATACAAGGCATAAAACAATACAAATTTCAACAAATGTGAGCTCTGATAGAAAAGCAAATAATATATATATATATATATACATACATACACTTTTGATGTCTCTTATTTAGGGGAATGATTATAAAATGTGCATGTATGAGGTCTGTTTAAGTTTACTTTAGCAGTTATTTCTGACTTTAACCAGTCATTCAGATTTGTACCACTGCTCAGACTTTAACTCAAGTAACTTAAATTATTTCCTCATTACAACCCTCAAGGAAATTTGGTTTAAAGCCAGAAATCGCTGTAAATACATACTGTACAGCACAAAATGAAAACCTGTCAGAAATCATGTCAGGTCTTGTCATGTTCTTCAAGTTTATGTAAGGAGTTCCTCCAATACCTCCCACAGTTCAAAACATGCAGGTTACATGGATTAGAAACTTTATTGTCTGTAGAAGTTAATGGTCAAATGTTTGTGTGATTTTAAAAAAGTTACATTTAAAAGCTACATTCACCTTATGTTCTCAGACCTACGACAGCCTGTTGTCAGTACTTGAGGGGATACATGTTTAACTTCTGCAACTCTGGAGCTGGAAAGTAGATGAATGAAAGAAAAACTGTTAAAGAGTCACAGAATCTAGATAGAAGAACCTATAGCTTTAGGGTTTAAGATTCTGACCATAATGTCTCCAGTTTAAGTGTGTCTGAGGACTTTAGTTGCATGTAATCCTCTCCTCTCTCTCCTTTTTTCTCTATGCTATAAATCAATTGACATAAAATGTCTCAAAAATACCAAAGGTTAAAATGTTGACCATGAAATTCTTTGAGCCTGCTTTATGTCTGCTTCAGTGGGGACTATGTTCCTTTTCTCCCTTTGTTTTATGCCATCACTCTAATGCCAGTCATTAATAAAGACATTAAACAACAATTTAAAACATGGCCTCTCTTTACTTTCAGACCTGAAGTCATGAGATGTGAGTCATGTCAAGAGAAATCAAAACTAGTATCATTTAAAGCATTAATCAAAGTTGCCAAACGATATGAGCTGTTTTTCTCAATCACTTTGGCTCATTTTCAATTGCATTGTTTTGGTTTTGTGTGCAAAAGAGTAAATACAATTCTCTACGAATCTACACAAAAATCACTTGTGTATGTCTCACCGATCAAAACTGATTAGTTCATTCTCAGCGAAAATGTCAAACTCTTCACAACTTATAAACATTCTTTCATCATCTGTGGCATCACATCAAAATGATCCATTCAATTATCAAAATCTTGTAACATGGGGGCAATATCACAATGTGTGCTGCCATTTCTAAGAATGGTGCGAGTACACATATTCCACACATAGGGCCCTTATCCTGGCCTTCCTAGATACACTTTACAGAGATGTAATACATGAGAGATATTTTGTTAGGCCAGATTTGAAAAACTATGTGATTGTGTAGAATAGTGTCAGTTTCCAACCCGGTTGGAGAATGGTTTGCTGCACATCTGAGGATGAAAATGAAGTTCCTTCCACCATACTCCCCATTCCTGAATCCAGTAGAGGAATTCTTTTCAAACTGGAGGTGGAAATTATATGACCATCGGCACCAGGATCAGATGTCTCTGTTGAATGCTATGAATGCTGCATGTGAGGACATCACAGCTGATCAGTGCAGGTAATGGCTGCACCATTCAAGGCGATTTTTCCACCAGTGCATAGTAAGGGAAAACATCAGATGTAATGTTGATGAAAATCTCTGGCCAAACCAACAAGACCAACAGGATGTCCATGAAGATGAGAACTTGTAGTGTCACTGTATACAGCCTACTGAAGGGGTACAAAGGTTTTACTTCTGCTTACTTACTAAACTGCCAAAGATGTTTTCATTTTTATAGGATTTTGCCTTTTATTTAGATTTTTTTCAAAAGAGTGTAATTTTGTGGCAGTCTTACTGTAATCATAATGTAATTTGTAACTATCACAGTGAAACAGCGTCTATGCATGTTCACCAGTATGACTCAAACGATAACAAAACGACTTTCATTTTGGTGGCACTGGCCAATTAACTGACACAAAAAAGGTTTTGAAATGTAAATTAAATGTTTTGGGTGACCTACTGCCTTTTGCAAACATGGAGTCTGCAAACAAGAAAAACTGTAAAAGACCCTTTAGCTTTTGATACGTTTGACTTCTGACTTTTGACCTAATCTTTTCTAACCTGGCTATTAGTGGTTCTGAAGGAACACTGAGACTGAAAGTACTGTACAATACAGAAGAAAGTAGAGATCTTTATCTCATAAACATCATACTTACTCACAACAAATCCTTACTTAGCCAGACCAGTTACTTAAGACCACACTATTGTTTTCAGCTCTGGCCTGGAGGAGTATTTGTAGCAGTAAAGGGGGAGATGCACACATACACACACAGTTATCTAGGATCTGTCCAGCATACTACTATGCTCATGTCACTTTGTCCATTGAGACGCTGTACTGGAACAAGTAT
>OMLM01007563.1:21750-39994 GCA_900302695.1 Helostoma temminkii
GGGAATGTCAGGTTATCCCTGCATTCAGCTCTGCTCACACAGTCAATCTAAGGATGTAACACTGTTAGACACTGTTAACCTGTAGAATGTGGGTTTTCACATAACCAGTAAATGTATAATAAGAAGATTTTTCCCATCAGTAGCAGTAAAGGGGGAGATGCACACATACACACACAGTTATCTAGGATCTGTCCAGCATACTACTATGCTCATGTCACTTTGTCCATTGAGACGCTGTACTGGAACAAGTATCTGGAAGTTAAACAAAATTATACATCAGAAAGAAATGCAGCTATACAACACATAAGCATGCACATGCTGACAGGCATGCAGTCTCTTAGGACAGGCTCATATTTCTTTATGTGAATAGATATTATATAATGAAAAGAAGCTAAGCTTGTCCTAACCTGTATGACCAGATACTACACTTTATACATAACATAACATGTGTGCATGCATACTACAGGTGGTAAAGTTTTGTGGGTGGACAACCATGCCAGATCCGCTTCATGAAAATAATCATCCTCTCTCTTCCCCTTTAAATTACCCCTCTTCCCTCCTCCTTTCTTCCAATGAGATAAAACATTATCCTATTATATGACAAAGGCTTCTCGCATGCATGAATCCCCTTGCTGCAGCCAAAATATCCCTTTACACCTACACAGTCGCTTAACACATGGCCTAGGCGCACACACACATACACATAGAGACCAAAAATCACACATCCTCTACCTCTCAGCCCCCTCCTCCAACTTTTCTTTCTGGTTTCTTCTCTGGCAGCTGTGCGTCATTTTAACTGTTCTATAAAACCTGGTATTCATAACTGCTCTTCATGATTCCACCCTCGAGTCCTACTAACATCGTAACGGTAATAGTCTAATGTGTATAATCTTGACCCTGTCCTCTTGTTTAGATGTGACCTGAGTGGGAGAAAAGAGGCTCCCTGAGTACACGCAACACAGAGACACACTACAGCTGGGAGCTATTGTGTCCATGAGAAAGCAACAGCTAGTCTGACTTCTTGTAGACACGTCTATCTATCTATCTATCTATCTATCTATCTATCTATCTATCTATCTATCTATCTATCTATCTATCTATCTATCTATCAGATTTTGTAGTTCTTCCTCTCTTTTTCTCTTTTGCCACTAGTACACACTATTTTACAAACAAGTATAAATATATTATTATATTTAAAATTGGTGCCACCTGGACCAGTTGTATTTACTATGTAAATGCAGTTTACATACGTAATGCATTAGCAATTCTAATGATGAAGCAATTAGCTGATATTATTCTTTCACTATGTCTAGCTATTCAGTCATTTGGTTGGTTTATTAGCTGGATACAGTTTGTAGCTGGTATGTATCTTTCCTTTATAGCCTTTACCTTTATCATTTGTTTTCACAGTGTAAAACTGCAAAAGAGAACTGAACTCGAAAAACACGTTCATATTAAGTTGGCTCAGCTGTTCAGTCATAGTCATATTTTTTGTTCTAACATTTCTAAATTAGAAATAGGTTTGAAGGTTAAAACTAACTACATTACAAGATGAATTGTTGACATTAATGGTACTCACACATTGTAGTTAATGAGAAAAACTTGATTCAACTACATCACTATATAATATTTTGACATGTACATTTATGTGACAGCCAAAGTGATGCAATTGTGTTTAGGTTAAGATTTTACCTATACCTATAACCTTTTTTTTTATCCTTTATCCAGCAGCAAACAGTCCAACAATTCACTGTGCCAGCCATAAAATTGCATCACATCCCTCTTAAAAAAACTAATTTTTTTCTCTCATCTCTGCGTCCAATCTTTATGCTAAGATTAGATAGGTTAAAATTTTCATTCGGATGTGAGATCCATATTAATCTTCTCATAAAAATTGACCTATCTACAATATCTATGTATCTATCTATCCAGCAACATAAACTGACTCATGCAGAGAAAACATTGTGAGTCATGGGTGAGCAACCGCCAGGCAACATGACAGAGAAGTGTTAAATCCACTAACTCACGCCACCTGACTAGAAAAAACGTAACATGCATTCTGTAAGACTTTCTCAGCACCTTTGTGTAAAGAAGAATCATAATAGAAGGTAATTAGCATCATTCATGCCTGTGTCAAAAGTCCACAAGCAGTCCCTTCTAGAAAGATTGCAAACACCCTTTTTAGACGCATATTTCTTGTCAAGATGAGTGGTTGGCTTTTTTTCCGAAGTGTTCCTCCATAGACAACAGTGCTGCAACAAGCCATCAGCTAGAGCATAAAAAATGTACTGTGGTTAATCATTGCACATCTACACTCAACTCCTTTCTTTGACGAAAAAAACCCAAACAAACACATTTTTTGTTGATAAAAATGTCTTTCGTGTGATTTCACTCTTTCCAAAAGTGGATGATCTCCTCACAGGTGACAACCCGTGACATGATGGTGACCTCCCTTGGCAAGATGACATAAGAAAGCCAGATAAATTCCAATAAATCAATTAGTTGATTATAGCATAATGACGTACAGCAGAGGTGTGTGTGTGTGTGTGTGTGTGTGTGTACGCACGGATAAGAGCGTGAATGAAAGAGAGTGGGCTGAAAGTGTCATAACCTTGCACACATAAGATGGGTGGAGACAGACATTGTGGAGACAGAGGTTATATACTTGGGAAAGACTTTTGTTACGAAATTTCATTGTTAGGCCTCTTTTATATTGCAGATGAGTAACGCTTTACAATACAGCTATGAAAAAAGTTGGTGTGCTTAATGGTGATATTAATAGCATGTATTTATAATATTGCGTTGAATGACTTTTTCCCAACGCATTTTTGAGAAGCTTTAGCAATTGAGCAGTTATTCAGATAAACAAGATTATATATATAATATGATATTTATGACTTTTGGTACTTCACAGCGAATACTTGAATTCTGATGTAAAACATCTGAGTACTTCATGTAACTATTTATTTATACAGACGACACATTCTCACCCTATTGGCAGATTTTGTTTGTTTATATTATGACGAAAAACACATTGAGTTGAACACGGTTGAGTTTTATGCTTTATCGGCATGACGATGCTGCTGTACTGTAGTGTACTACAGTGTACTGTATTACTGTAGGAGCTATTCTGGAAGTTAAGTCATATTACCTGGAGTTCTTTTTGTTAGTTTTAACTAACATGAAGTCCAGTCACCATGACTCAACTCCAGATAACTTCACATGGATGACTGAAACTTTCCACCCACACTGTAGGATGTACCAATCACTCTCAAATGAGAGCATTACTCCAGCTAGCTGATATCAGCATATATTCCTACATGTATTTCCTAATTTGTGACATTAAATCTGTCTCTGTCACTGATCAGTCCTCTCCTGACATTGCCAGGAGCTTCAGTACATCGTTTGGCTCGTCTGATCTTTTCTATTGTCTCAGTTCTACACAGGCGTCTCTGTTCTGTAGAAATCATTATGGGCTTTACCTTAAGGCATGGGAGAGAACAGATCTGCAGCTTTCAGTTTGTCAGACCTGCTTCATTCTTCATCACTTGCTCATCCTGTCTGTCTGTCTGTCTTTCTGCCAGTTTCTCCCTCTCTCTCTCTCTCACACACACAAATGCATTCACACGCATGCAGTGCACAGCACACAGTCAGAGGCAGAAATAATATTTTCACTGAAAGCTTCTTGAACTCTGCAGATCGAATAACAGGCCACTATTTTTTGCCGAAGCGCATCTTCTTGGAGGATGCTGTTTTCCTCCAGGAAGATATCTCCACTTTTAGGAAGTCAGCCAGTCAGTCTGTTATCGAGCATGTCACCAATACGGTGCAAACATAATTCAATTATACAATCTCACTTTGCTGCTTGGACCAATTATAATCAATTTAGCTTTAGGAGAGAATGCATGAGCTGATGGTCAGATTGAGTGGGAATTGTGTTTTGCTGCCCTCTGCTGGATTTGTCCCACATTGTAGCTACATTTGAATGTATTGTCTTATAGACTAATCACTCATTGTGATACTATGGGGCCATCATGATGATTTTGCAGTAATAATTATTTACTTTACATACTCACTCCAGAGAAAGCTGGATCTTAAACTTCCAGTAAGTGTGATCCTTCCAGTCAATTTCTTTAAGCTTGTATTGTAATTTTAAAAAAAGTGTTTTTGTAGCATGTATTAGTTATTGTTTTATTTTTCCATTTTGTGATACTGGTGCTTTTACACTCTATATATATATTATTATTATTGAATTGTGGAGCTTCGGTGTGAAAACCATATAGAGACAAAGTTTAAAATATTTATTATCACATTATCTGCTGGTACTTTAAACATTATGTTAACTACAGTGTCATGAACAAAACTGCTGGCTGTAGTTGCAGAAGTTTGCCATATGTTGGCTCTAGACCTGTTAACCAGAAGAGACCAGGCAGAGTTCTGGAAAATCTTTGTTGTTTCTTTAGTATTGCTTGTGCATTGCTTTTTTATTTGTTAATTTACAATCATTTTAAGCTCGGTAAATAAAACTGTATGAAAGGTAAACTCTTTTGTTTATACCACTTTTAGGATTTGTTCCCTTGATTAGCAATCAGGTTTCCTTATTAGAACTATTCAAAGTGATTGCCTAAAACAGACAAAGCACTATAACTATTACTAATCATGACTTTCCATTTGATTCACAGTCTCTTAAGTCATGGTTTGGTAACCATGCCCACCCACTTTACACTGTACTATTATATTATAATAATGAAAGATGTTAAAATTGGTGGACAATGTCTTTTTTCTACCTTTCCTATTTCTCCATGCTGTGCAAGAAGACTGCTCTTAATGTTGATTAGCTGTAAATACTCGGTGCTCAGATCAGTGCAACCACACTGTAAAAGTCACTGCTAAAGCACTGAATGAACATTTTTCTTTATTCTCACTCCTTTATTGGTAAATGGCAACAGGGAGAGAAGGAAAGGTCAATGTTCTGGGCTTTACAGCTGCACTGTGTTGGTGAGGCACCAGGTCCAACTTGCACCAGGGTGCTCGGACCCCACTATTACTTTAAGGTAGAGGATTAGGGCCAGCATGAAAAAATATTTTGAGTTGAGAATTCAAGTTATCTTAACTCAAAACAATAATTAAATTCTTTTCAGTCTTTAAAAATAAAATTATTGAAGTAAACAGGACAGCTATTAGAATTGAAAATATTTGTAGCACTTTGTAACGTGCTTTTATAAACATATACTGTTCTGTAACATGAACATTTTCAGCATTAAGGTTTTGTTACCTCCTCTGCAAAGTAAGGAAGGAATGGAAGATGAGTCAGCTCAAATACTTTTGAAAGCCTGGTGCTGATAGTGGATCCTAAATTTATATTTAGCAAGGTTCGTTCTATTACATTAAAGCTTTTTAAAAGCATTGGATGACTTTACAGAGTAATTTCATTTTTCGCAGTAGAACAGTAACAGAATATCACAGTATTTTTTCTTTATGTACAGCATATGTCATACCCTCTGCTCTTCTACTACTGATCTATTCACATTACATAGCATTTAAATTGAGTGTTAACAATTCATGCGATTTGTTTTATGTTTTGTTTATGTCATTATTCAAATCAGACTCTATGTCTGTCCACTGTATTTAATTAAACAGATTGTACCAGTTATTTTATCAACAATAGAATTTCTCCATGTTGTTTCCCTATCAGTACAATGTAATGCAAGCTGAACACATGTATGTAATATCTCCGTAATCACAATACACTTCTGAACGAGAAAGGTGTACCAAACCAGGAACATTTTTTAATTAGCATGTGTGTTTAAAGTGGAGGTGAAGCTATGGAACTTTAAGTAGAGGAAGGTGAAAGGTGAGTCAAACCCAATCAGTGGAAAATGCTGGCAAGGTCAACACACAGATTCATTTTCTGCCAAGTAATTCGGTCGTAATCTTGACAGCAAACGAAAAATCCTCACAGGGAAGTGTACACACACTTCACAACATCATTTTTCATAAAGAGTAAGAAAGGAGAGTATGAAAATGTGAAGTGTTTGCTACAGAATAATACGCTTCTCCAACTCCTCCGTTGAGTATCCACATGTTGGGAGTTTTAATGAAGACACATTTGCACAACAATCATGTACAACTCATCGCCACACACATATTACAAAGTGATTTGGTCCAGCATACAGCAGTTCATCTAGACATTTTACTCAATCCAGCGTTTACATTACATGCACACATCCTCCTGGCCCTCCTGTGAAACACTTTAGCCCAATGCTGGGTTATTCACCCTCCTAAATACACCATTACAAACCAGAATCATATGAAGTGAAACAAGTTTGACCACTTCAGCAGTTAGAGTTTGATTTAAATGACTGGTATTGTTAACATTTTTGACATTTTATGCAGGAAAGTGTGAATGTCTGGTGTTTTAGCAGTACAGCTCCTGCCAATATACAGTGCAGTAATGACCCTTGTGTTCACTACGTGGTTGCTTCAAACTATGAATCTTAATCTACTGTTACTTGTACAGTGGTTTGATAGCACCTGATAAGGCTATAGCAGTCCATTTAGTGTATATACTGAATATATTGTACAACATTTAGTTATGAAGCCCTGAGGTTAGCCATTTGAATCACACCCAAAGCTAATTATTTAGAGTATTAAATATCTTTACTTATAAGTGAGATCTGTGAAGCACTGTGCAGAGACATTGGCACATAGAGCACACCACGTGGACATTATCTCATACACAATTGCATTTCATTACCGCAAACAAACTGACAGGAAGACTATTTTTTTATAGTCTCTTTTTGAAATAAATAAAATTGTTTGACAAGCTGTTCGGAATCATCATCCATCTGACAAACCTGGATTAAAAATATATTTCTGTACTGTATCTTCCTCTTTCCTATTTGGATTGTTTGCACCCACAAACTCTAATTTGTACATTTGACATAAATTAATGAGCATATGAAACATATCCACACAGGATAAATCTGGTGTTAGGATATTAAACTTTCAGATTTTGGGGCACTAGCACATCTAAGAGTAGTTTCTATAGTTTACCCATGTACACATACAATTCCACACTTTTTCCTAACCATGATCATTGTTATGAATAGATTTTGTGCGGACCTATGTTAATGGATGCACTGTTGACTCCTAGTGGCACTACTCTGGGGAAAACATGAAATATTACTCGAGGAGAACCATTACATCAGTGGGTAGAGGACACTATGCTGCATAAAACATTTTCAACATCTAAATATCTGTTGTCAAGGTGATTCATTTATGTTTTCTAATCTATAGTTCTCACACTATGCATGGCAGGACTTTAGCATATTCGGTCTGTTCTATACATCCTCTACTCACGCCCCATTTTAGGACAACAGTAAACCACACAACCAAAAAAGGCACTGTAAACTTCTAACTCTTGGATTATCAAGAAAATAGATTGAATGGAATAACCCGAGATTTTAGAATAAAATATTTTTTTATCCATATGAACTAAATGTAAGAGAACAAAAGCACCATAGGGAAGGATCCTCTGCCACATGAAGCCGCTTAGCTCGCAGACTGCGGCTGGTGTGATAAGAATCCTACCTTAAGGGCAGAAAAACAAAAAAAACTTCAAACAGTTCCCCTACTTCCTTGCATATAATTGTTGCCAAGTAATTGTGGCCTTGTCGAGTCCCTGGAATATAATTTCTTCACATTTATGATCTGAGCTGAACACAGAAATCCTCTGCAGATTTCAGACACATCTCAGGCGACTATGCTAAGGTGTTGTGTGTGAGCTGCTTCAGTCCACCTCACAATGCAGAGTTAATGACCATTTACAAATCATCATATAAGGTTTCATACAAGCGCGACACGCTTTAAAAGAAGAATCCATGCTGGGATATATTTTAAAATTAAATGTGCTTCACCATTTTGTGGCGCATTGCAGGAGTTACCTTGCTATAAATAGCTGGATTTTACTTTTCTGTTCTATTCATTCACCCCCAACTTGATTTGTCTATTTCTGCTTCAGCCTGTGTTGATTACATCCATCGCCCTCATACCGCACTATGCTTTGCAAGTGCACATGCATGCATTAAGGTGTTATGAAGTTAAACTTGGTGGAGAAATTGGCTTCTCTGCTTTCTGAACAGGAACTATTCATGTGATTTGGAAGCTAAAATTACTGTTATAACAAATAATGTCAAGACCCAGTCAGTTATAAGTGGGAATAGGAACAATTTACAATTAAACATGAGAAATTTTAAAAGAATAACTTAACATTTGTGTTTTCTGACCTGCAGCGCACTAACCTCTCACTCAGTTCCAGGGATACAGAGCTATACAGGTCGTGCTAGTACAACAATGGAAGGTGTGTGCAACAGGTGCAACAGAGGTGACCACACCCAGCATCAAAGGTGCAACAGTCACACACACACAAAAAAAGTCAACCAGAGAGGACAGTTAAAAAGTCCTGTTCAGTAACGTATGAAAATTGTCTTTCACTAATGTTGAGAATAGTTACATTTTAAAATAAAGTTAAAACTTTGATGGAAACATGAGATATTTGTTTCATGTGTTCATTTGAAGAAGGTTACAATCTTTGCCTTATTTTCCATATTATGTGTTCACAACTGTAAATTGAAAACGAATGCAGACTTTGGGGTAAAATGCATTTCTACAACGGCCAAAGCTGTATTTCATTTAAACAAAATGACCCAATCAATTTAATAGTAAAAGTGTGTGTAATTTGTATTAAATATTATATTAAATGTGAGCTGACAAACACATGACATGACAGGGCATTAACAGTGTTACTTGAAGGTGAACAGTGACAACAACATCCAGTGTTTCACGCATACAAGAGCAACATTGACATCAACAATGCTTCTGGTTAGTGAAAAAGTAAAAAAATGACAATCATGTGTCTCAGTGACAGAGTGACGATGAACATACAAACAATTATTTGTAAACAAAATCTACACAGACTACTCTAACTCTACAGTGGAAATTTTGGTTATAGTCATTAGTTTTCAGTTTTATGACATTAGTGTAGTTTATATAATCCGTTTCGCTTATCTATTACTGTATATTTACAAAACACCTTCTATATTTTTCTGAGACCAGTGTCTACAATGATTGGGTTTAATTCAAAAGCAAACTCATTATCTAATAAACTTATTTCTAACTTTACAACTCTCCTCAAAGTGCAAGACTATGATGGGGAAAAGTGCATTAGTCCTGCCAGCAAATCACTCAACAACTGTGCTCTGCCAGCGCAAACACCGTCATCGTACTATAATATGTTTTCACACACTGAACCATGCTGATGGAGCAAGCACACATCACCTTTCACTTGAAATCTTCATATCATGATTTGAGCATGACAATAGCTGCCCGCATGACATGTTAAACAAAGCTGAACCGAAAGGACTGAAATCCTCTTTTAAAGCTACAGACAGCAGTGTGGTCTGACAACAGGATGCGCATTTTGTAGTAGATAACCTCTCCACTCACATTTCTAAGAAATGGCACTTTTAAATCTGCTACTTGGCAAGAAATGTGCCTCTGGAAGAAGAATTGTTAAAAAAAAGTTGTCTAAATGCATCAGTGCTTCTGTTTCGGATGGAGAAAGTAGCTGAAGTTGATTAGATTGAAATATGAAAAGGTAACATATTCACAGATATTATTACATGCAAATGTCCTCATGTAATCATTTAAAAATTACTCAGGTCTTTGATATCAGTTTTTGCTTTTTGGCTTCTGATGACACCAGTGTGAGACCCGGAGTAGACTATGTGAGAATGTAAAAAAAGCAAAGCATGCTTTCATCTTCATTAAGATTTATTGCAGCATGTGGTTTTCAGGGACATCTTATAAGCCCACAGTGATTTAGTTATTACTTCCTGTACCTAAATGTTGCCATGTAATATTTTTCTGTCCACTGGCCAAGACAGTACTGCTGCTTAGCAACATTGGCTTATACAACGTAAATCAGAGAGACTGCGGACGTCACAACCTGCAAAGCCAAAGTACAGTCAGTTGTATAAGTAATGAAACAGGCAAATATGACAAGTTTATCTGGATTCAATCAGCTTCTTACACTACGACATGTGATCCTGCATGAGTCGAAATCTTTCTCTAAAACATGTAATGATTGTGGTTATATAACTTTTTTTTTGTAGTTTTCTGGCAGAGAATGACCACCATGCCTCTGCTATGGGCAGCAGACTCGTTTTCTTATTCTTCCTGGGGCTTTCAGCACTGCTGTGTAAATGCAGATCACATTGTTTTGGTTTGTATTTGTTGGATTTTCTTAATTCTATAAGGTCTTCACCTTCCTGTGTAAAGTGCCTCGAGATGATTTCTGCTGTGATTTCGCACTACACAGCGAATTTTAGTCCGCTTGGAGATTTGTCAGGTTTTCACAACGGCTGCCGTTTCTGATGCAAGGCTTGGGGCCAGCATTCGACAGCATGCAACATCAGTGGTTAGGTTTTTATTTGACATTGTGGCAGTTCAGTATCTTATCCAGGGACACTTCAGCATATGGCCAGGTGGAGTCGGGTCACAAACCACTGTAGAGTCAATGGATGACCACTCTACCAACTGCGCCGCATTTCTTGGAGACATCTGTTATTAGTGGCAAAGCACCTTTATTTAAAGGTGCTTTGTCTGTGGTCTTCTCACTGATTTGAAAAGAGTAGGACCATTAAAAAATGTAGGCTTTTCAGAAGTGGGAGGCTGTGATTTTATGGCATACTGCTGGCTGTGGCTTTACGTCACCTGACAGTCTTCCACTAGTGAGCACACTATGCAGCAACACAACACATCTGGGTCACAATAATCATACATTTAAAACCTCAGGCTCAATGTCACACACACAAATGGCATTTCCATTTGCTAAATAAACACAAACAAACAATGTTTTAAAACCCATCTGGAGCAGAAGTCATTTTCACACTGAACAAGAAAACACCACGATTCAGAATCATTATGCATGCAGTGTGTGAACACACCATGGTCCTGATTTACTAAGCTTTTGTTACAGTGCCGCAGGTGTTTTTGCAGGGTGTAAATACCAACCTACTTTCAGCCCGAAGAGTAGATGCAGGGAGATTCAGGCTCATGTCAATAATTTCACTCTTTGACGAGAGTTATAACCTGAAGGTGACATCATTTAAGGGGGAATTCATCCCATCTTCATCTCTGCTTGTGACACATGTCCTGCAGACAAATCCTTAGTAAATCTGTGTGGTTAAAAGTCACAGTTTAGTCACATGAACTGTCCCATGGCCCATGATGTTCTACTGTGTAGAGTGCAGTCGTGTGTTAATGAATATTTACAGTACCACAAAAAACAACTAGGAAGAGAGACATAGGCTTGGCACTGCTTCAGTATTATCACATAGACACAGACTGCAGAGTCTGTACATTTGTAGTGAAGGATGTGTGGGGAGTGTGTTTATGTGTGTCTGGGTGTGTGTGTTTTTGTTGCGTGCTCCTGCTGTCGTCGTCCTCCTCCTCACTGTGTGGGGGAGCAGTCGTCTAGATCCAGCAGCTCTCTGACCAGTCTCTCTCCAAACTGCGCTCGGCTATAGCGTTTGACCGTGTAGGCGTCAGACATCTTGTAGAGGATGTATGCGTTGTTGATGGCGATGCTGATGCTCAACCAGAACACCTGCTGCCAGGTCTTGTTGGGCTTATGGAAGATAAAGTACCTGTGGCAGAAAAATTGCTACTTATTCCACAATTTCCATACAAAGATTTTATTATCCAACGTTTGTTGAACAGCAGTTCTGCACATGTCAAAAACTGTCAGTCAGCAACTGATCAATTGTTAAATGACTTGAGTTCTAGTTTTAATAATTTAAAAAATGCATTAAAAAATCAAAGGGTAGTTATGGTACCCAAAATGTTTGTTCGGCAAGGGCATTGCTCCACACTGTAAACATTAGTCGGCATCGCTCACTGTTAATGCCAGACTACTGTAAGTAAAGATGTGTAATGGTATCATCATGAATCAAATACTTTTGTGTACATACTTGCTGTACTTGTCATCATATTTGCAGATGTAACTGAGGTGCGCTGCAAAGGCCTCAACAGCCAAAGGACATGGGATCTCGCCACTTTTCCTCTTTATGATCATACCTGCCACACACACACACAGACACACACATACACACACACACACAGACTGAGAATGAGAGACATAATTCCTCCAGAATGTGCAGTCACCAAGCCAGCAGACGGACAAGGGAGAGCATGAGGGAGGCTGCCCTTATTGTTTTTGGTTAGTTTTTTCATTCTTTGGACCCCGGAGGACATTTTTTATAGCAGACATTTGGGCTCACAGCAGGAAACACACACTCACAGCAGGTGTAACTAATGACATTAACAATGCCTTTGTTACTTTTAAGTCTCAGTAAGCCACGACAGTGAGCCAGCATCAACAATCCCATGTTTATAGACTGTAATTGTCTTAGAAGTATCTGATTATGATCTCAGATTGTCTTGGAAAACTACATTTCTTCACGACTAGTGAGCAATTGCTCACTGGAACTTTAGACTTTATTAATAGCCATGTATCAAATCCTGTTATTATGAGAAGAACTAAATCAAAACACATGTGCAGGAGTTGCTGTTGTATCATGTTGTTTATACACATAAATTATCATGTGTATCACATGCAGTATCAACATTCACCGTACCTTCAAAATAAGAAAGTGTTTTTATTAGGGTTGGGGTGCCAACTTATTCTCCTCCTAGCAGAGTGAAAAACATTTGCCCACACACCCACGCACACACAGTGGGCAAAGAAATCAATATTGGATAGTAACAGTTTAACTGATCTGGGGAGTCGCTTCCATACTCTTTATTCACAGATACACTGCAGCTCCTCAACTAGATTTATAGCAAAACGTTTGTTTAATGGAGAGTGGTTATAAGTGGCTATGATTCTGGTGCCCCCTGGAAGTTGGATATCATGGGCTATTGATTGGTTATAGATTTTTACTGACACAAATACGTATGATGTGCTAATTTCACATAACTTGCATCCAGAAACAACAACACTTATATAATTTTTGCTGAATAAGTCACACATTCATGACAGTCCAAACAAATATTATGACCAATATATGGTGTTCTACAAACAGTACATATAAATTTCACTATGGCAGAAATAAATTGCCCAGTCATGTGGTGTAAAGCTGAAAACAGTTTGTTTACCTTGTTTTGTTGGGGAATAACCATTGGTGAGAAACCTGAAGTGTCCCTTGTTGTACCAGCTGATTAATGACATGGTGCCTTTCATCATCACTCGTGACTGGCCACGCTGCGCTGGTGTGGAGCCGCAGACCAACATGTTCTGTGGTAGACCTGTACAGTCGCTCTTCCTGGTGCTCAGCAGACCACAGCAATAGATATCTGAAGAAGCAAACAGACATAAGTATTTAGGGTTTGGGGCTGTTGGTCAGAGAAAACATGCAATTTGTGTGTGGTTTTATACAGTAGTTAATTAACAAATAACTAATATTTCTACAAACTAAATAATTTAAACTTATGTGTCTCTTCATGTATCTTTCCACCCATTTCGTTTAGTTTCTCTATTTCTAACATGGATGAGCAGTGGTGAAATAATCATGCGGCTGACTGCTTCTGATTTGTTAATGTTCTCAATTTGGAGAATGATTAGTATCTGTGTAGTAGAGTGTGTGAGCGACTGTGTCCACACAGTAAATGTGGGGTAATTAACTCCGCTAATTAACCCAGTATGATAAATTTGAAAGGAAAATGTCAGACAATGCCTTCACAAGCTCAGAACTGAGTTTTCTTCGGCGGGATGTCTTGTGGTATCTTCACCCACTCACTCAGGACGCCAAAATATTGATTATATCTCTGCACTTGTTTTTCTTTACTTGGCTTTACTTTACTGCAGCTCTGCGCAGTTGAGTTGATAATTGCTCTTCTATTATTATTTAGCAAAAGAGCAATTTTGAGAAGCATAAGATAAAATCTTTTTGGTTGATGTTATCATCAAAGCAGCCTGAGCTGAATATTTTATCTCAGGCTTTATGGATTCACTCATTTTCAGCCTGTCATGACATGATGACATTGTCTGCTATTTTTACGACAAAAGAAAACAGGTCACCGATGAGGATTAAAAAGTGGCTCAACCCACCACAATAGGATTATGCTTTCAAAATAAAAGATGCTTTTGCAAATCAGAGCTGTGCTTCAAGGATGAATTGTCAGCACAAAATATAACAATTTCCCTCAACACCTTCTGTAAGCTGTGAAGAGTGGATTCAGAAATGCCACCTGTGGTGTGAGTAAGTGGCATTTTCACTTTTATGTCCACTAAAGTCTACACTTTATAATTTTTCAGGCTAAACATTACCTACTGAGTCTTCCATGATGTATTGTAGCAGACAATGAGGAGTCTATTGCAGTCCATCCAAGGTTGACAGTAAAACATGCATCATTAACAGCTCACTAAATATAAGAATCATTTGTCATTACGATTTTTTTCTAAATCAACAATATTTCCACTTCTTGTTCCAGGATGAATATGAACATTTAGAATGAGCTTGGACTGAACCAGCTTGACTGTACGATATAGATTTCCATTCTTTACAAATTTACAAATTTACTGCTTAAAATAGATACAAATTGTTGTAAGATTTTAGTTCAGCATATGACAGAGGTATTGCAGGTTTACATATGGTTAAAACATGTTCACTCTGAGTGAAAAGACATACTGTGAAATGTCATTTCTTTTGCTCTTTGCTATGTAGCCTAGGGATGTCATTACCACAACATAATTCAAAATAAATAAACAAATAAAAATTGTAAGAGAACAGGGAAATGAGATGAGATCTGTTCACCAAAGCAGAAAATGCAGGAAGAGAGACAAGAGATGGTGGGGCATTTTATCTGAACAGCATGACTGAGACGCAGTATATTGTTTTTGTACCTTGTTTACTGAATTCAGTGAAGAGGCTTAGGCTTGTGATGGATGGCCCTGTGAAGATGATGGTGTTCTTGCCGGAGATGTTCTGGCAGAGCTGCTTGGCTACAAGGCTGTGGAGCTGAGGCTTGTTCTTCAAGGTGGCCAAACCATCAGTACCCTCCTTCAGATGGACTGAGATCTGCAGTGGGGGGAAAAGACAGGACATCTACTGTAGACAAAACAAATAAGAAACTACCATTTAATTCTGTTAATTTTCCATTAAGTTAGAAAACCCTTCAGCTAGATTAAACCCTATAGCGACTGCAGTGACTTTGCTTTTCTTAATACTGAAGCTAAACATTCAAAATTTGTCCTACACCATGGAGTTTCTTACATGTAAGTCAAAATTAAACTTAATCTATTTTGGGCATTTTAAGATAATATGTATAAATATTATGACATTTGGAGTCTTAACGGAAAATTCAAAGGAATGTTTGTAGTGACTCTATGATTATAACTAACTTGTAACTTGCCACCTCTGTTGTAGAGACTTAGGGAAACAGGGACTCTGTTGGTTCCCCAAGTTCCCCAATATGTTTTCTACATTAAGTTAAACCTAAAATGATTTCTAGGGCCAAAATGTCACAAAACGTCTGTCGTCTCCAAGCTGTTATGAGATCACAGAAAATGTAATCAATCATCACTACTCTTGGTCATATTGACAGCAATTTCCACTAGTTGTCCTGTGGATAAGGCAGACTGAACTGTGCTTCTACACATTGGGGATTTATTTACAGACACAGGTCTTATGAAGCAGCATGAATTTCCAAAGAAAGCCATTATAAAATATACATAAACACAAACGCACAACAACAAACAGTCCAGTGTCTCTTGCACATTTCTGTTGTTCATGAACTCTACAGCATTAGCCTGATTAGCCAGCATCTAGTCAGGCCTGTAGCTATTACATTAAGTGGTCAGGTCATGTATGTGTGTGTGGTTGTGTATCACTGTGTGGTGCACTGGCTAATGGAGTCTCATTGATTCGCTCCATTAACTTGTTTTATTTCTTAGATTTTTTTTCCTCCCTTGACACAATTCATTTAGAGAGAAAAGATCTCAGTGCAAACACACATCAACATAGAGCGGACTGGTAAAGACTGAGTGACTGCCAAATGGCAACAGTCAGTGTGAATGCTAATGCTTATTTGTTAAATGGATGAGATAATGGAACATGGCTTTTAATGACAGTGTCTGTGATGCTTGTCGCACACAACTCGTTTTACACAGTAAATTAGGTATTACAATAAAAAGGATGAATGGTTGGATTTATTAGATATTTCATTTCACATAAACCAGTAATAACAAACAAAAAGGAAAATAGAAAATACAAATTTAAATCTTGTCTGCTCCTGTCAACACTTGGACTTCACCCAAGCTAAAGAAGAAAACACATCCCCTGCAGTACAGTCTTTTGTCTGAGATATATCTATGTAAGGATTATGTGCAGCGAAAAGCCCTTTTCTATAGTGCTGTTTCATTATATTACTGAAAGGCCCCAATTTCTCTAAAAGCCTGGTTAATTTTGTCCTTGGACACATCATTTTCAAACCTGAACAAGCAGTTACAGGACACAATGTCTGATCTCATGCCTGTTATATTATGCTGTTTTGTGGGTGACATGTTATTGTTATTTTATAAGTGCCAGTGTTCAGAGACCTTGGGTCAGATTAATAGGGACAGAACTTAGAGAGTGTTCAAGTTCTGCTGTTGCAGTTTCCACAGGGTCGTTAAACTGGTCATCAACATTCAAATACATTTCAGTAAATACAATATTAAGTGGCTCCATCACTATTAATTAGCTGTTGTTGAGCCTTCAGTTCAGTTTGTTGCTGGTTCAAGCTGGACAAACACTGTTTATAAGGTTAATAGCTCAGTAGCCATTCATTTATAACAGTTATCACATTACGATTGTGGCTATGGCTTCCATGATCTTTTAATAGTTTTAAGTAAGCAACTAATGTACTGAGAATCACAGCTGAGTGTTTTCCATCACCAGTCAATGGAGCACCACTGCTAAAAGCCACAGATTGGCTTAGTGACAGTAGTTGGTGATGCAATTTTTTATTGGTTCATAGATGAACCAATAAAAAGTTTTTCCTGCTAATTCAGCTGCAGAAGTTAGTCAGTTTATGGGAGTCTGAGTGAGAGGCTAGTTCAGAGCTACAATGACATCACATGGAAGCATATGCACTGTTTACTGGTAAATTGTAGAAGGGAACAGATTTCACAACATACTACAGTACGGTATACAATGTATTTTTCAATGATTAAATAGTTGGTTTGCTTAAAATGAAAAAACAATGAAACCAATTGTAGCCATTGTATTTTCAATATTAGAAATTCTCCCTTTGACACCTGTGAGGTGCTAGAGTAATGGGAACACTGAAAAGATGTCGATGTTGTTGAAAGATGCATTTCATTGATGTGAGCACCACAAACAAAATTAAATCGACCTCCAGTGATGGAGCAGAAGTCTCAGAGACACAACAAACATCGGACAATAAGAAAAAAAAACACACACACAAAAATCTGCATGGCTAGATAAAGCTGAAGGGTAATGTATTACCCTAGCAAGAGTATGGAGCTGGTCCAGTGTTCCATGGCCAGGACGAAAACCGCATTGTTCCTCCTGGATCTGAGGTTCGACTAGCGGCCTAATTCTCCTCTCCAGCACTCTGGCATAGACTTTCCCAGGGAGGCTGAGGAGTGTGATCCCCTATAGTTGGAACACACCCTCCGGTCCCCCTTCTTGAAAAGAGGAACCACCACCCCGGTCTGCCAGTCCAGAGGTACTGTCTCTGATCTCCACGCAATGTTGCAAAGGCGTGTCAACCAAGACAGCCCCACAACATCCAGAGACTTAAGGTACTCAGGGCGAATTTCATCCTTCCCTGGTGCCTTGCCACCGAGGAGCTTACTGACTACCTCAGTGACTTCGGCCAGGGAAATGGACGAGTCAACCTCTGAATTCCCAGCCTCTGCTTCCTCTACAGAAGGCGTGTTGATGGGGTTGAGGAGATCCTCAAAGTATTCCTTTCACCGTCCTACAATGTCCCCAATGACCGTGTCCCTCGTGGCATCCTGTGGGAGGTGCTTCAGGAATACAGGATTCGGGACCCTCTGTTAAGGGCCGTCCAGTCCTTGTACGACTGGAGCAGGAGCTTGGTTCGCATTGCCGGCAGTAAGTCAGACTTGTTCCCGGTGCATGTTGGACTCTGACAGGGCTGCCCTTTGTCA
>OMLM01007564.1:0-10959 GCA_900302695.1 Helostoma temminkii
CTAAAATCAGGTTCTGGATTTAAAGTAGATTGGTTTCAGTCAGTAAATTAAACTCATCATTGGGAAGTTTTTGTGTGTAAATGGAGTTGCAGAGCCTTAAAACCTCTGCAGACCATGACTGAATAAAGTGCCAAGAATGAGTCAACATGAGTCATGTTTTGAAATCTTGCCGCGATGGACAGTTCTTGCCTGAAATTGTGATTATGTCTTGTATTGAGTGTTCAGCATCATTGTAATTCCATGTCTGGTGCACCCGGTGCCAACACTATTCACTACACACAGAAACTCGTGGTGTTGAGCTAAACTGGGTCTAGGACTGGGTCAGGATGCAGTCATTGAGCTGCCACAGACTGACATGACACCTATCATTCTTTTACCCTCAGATAAACATCTCAAATACGTTCTGTAGCCTGTGTCAATTGTAATTAAACTCAATGACAAAAGGTCATGTAATAGGAACTATCCACAATGTGCTTAAAATATGTGACATGATGGCAACTGAGTCTGCTGAAAAATGCTGTGGGTTGTGGTTGATTATTGTACTACTGAGGTTATTTAATAAAGTTAAGAAATACTTTACTGCCCATTTTTACAGTCAGTGTTGCAGTACATGGTACTATTTTTTACATTGTTTTCATGACCCTATTTACAGTAAGTGCTTGTATCATATCTACAACTTAATATTATCACCAATTCTTCATCACCAAATCTTGTTTCATTAACCTACATGTTATTTTCTTTTATATACTGTATTTAATCTTCTACATATGCATTTGTTTAAGTTACCAGCCCGCAGAGAAACATTTGAAGTGTTTTACACCTAGTAACTGTGGCTAAGGTTGTAACCCACAGGGGAGCTGTTGCTTTCAATATATATTTTTTATGACCACTATGGGCCAGAGTTGAGAAATATAATGAAGCAATAATTTTGGTATTAAGTAACAGTGCTACTTAATCGTAAACAAACTTTTTGTTATCCAGAAATTATTTCGTAAAATTTAAGTTATATCAGCAGAGTACAAAATCTTTTTCTTTTCTTATTACCATTACAAAGATGCCTTTTCCCTTTTAACAAATATGAATATGTTTTCAACAAAAGTCTGTTGTAAAGTGATTGTGCATCACATACTGTATGACAAGGTAACTAATTCAATGGTGATAGATGCTATATAGGTAGAAGTTTCTCTTCAGTTCATGTGTGGGAGTAAACAATAAGACAGTAAACCATGTATGAAATTTCAGCACCAATCCAACACCTCATGAGGGTGTTGTTCAAAGAAAGGGTGCTGATTCTAATAAGAAATTGTAACAGAAAGTTATTTTTAAGAGATAATTTGCCATTATACCCAGAGGTGTTGCTTTGTCAGTAAAGAAATACCCATCATTGACAACAGAGCTGTGCACATTCTATTTACAGTCTGTTTAAATGTATCAGTGATACAAAATAACATATTTATTGTTCATGTACTGTAGAAAATATTAATCAATTATTTTATTAATTTATCCGCTTTTAAATTCCCTCCAACTTTGAAATTATGTAGTTTCTGGGGATCTCTGGCTTGATCTCTACAGTCAAGCTTTCAGCTGAGACCTGAGGTGATGCACCCAGCTTCTCATCTAGTACAGTACTTCTGAGTAAAATAAGAGCGCTCTTTTTCAACACGGTTTATTACCACAGAGTCACAATGGCATGATGTCATTGAAGTGACAACAGCCACCCTGAGCACCTGCCCACATCGCCCATATCTAAATCTGCTAAAAATGAAGCAACCCCTGAGACTTCAATCTAAGAAGTAGAGAATAACAAATGCTTATTTGCCTAAATGTTCCTTTAAGTATTTGTTTGCATGTCCTAGCTTTTTTCTTTCTTTCATCTTTGATGTCCCTGTGAGAAACAAGCACTTCATAAGATCCCCCTTCTTTAGCTCATCACACATGGATGACTTTCACAGACACATTGTACTTGGTCAGTGTCACTGTGGGTCTCTGTGGGCTCTGCCTCTGTGGTACTAGTCCCAGTGGACATGATCTCTGAGGACGTCTTACTCTGTCAGCTGCTGTATGTGAGGACAGGGGGAAGGAGAAAGCACAGTTTGAGGTAGTGGGTGAGTTACCATTACAGTTGCTACTGTGTTGCAAGCACTTAAACACCATTTACATAAATTCTACTCCTGCATTGCTGTTATTTATATTTGTGTAAAATGATGCACTTCACTTCACTAACACTGAAATATGTACGCCAGTGGACTGCAGATAGCAAAGACATCTGCACTGACCATGTGGATTGAGAGGATGGTTTCTCTGGCCCCGACAGCCTGGTTCATCATCTCACCATGGCAACACTTCCCACTGTGCATGTCCTGCAGCTGTATTGCTGCATGCAGACCAGGCCTCCAACATCCCTAACACATACACACACCCTCAAGAGTGCATCCTATATACACCCCAAAACACACACATGCACTTTCACTGGAACGTGCACACATACTTTAATTACACATAGAGAGTGGGATTCTGTAACTTTCTGTTAAAGTCAAATAAGAAAACTCTCCATGCTTATCACTGCTCAGTTAGTAATTATCATGAACATATGGTTTTCATTTCTGTGGAATAATTTCATAGAGTTATTAAGATAGAATCAGCAACAAATAGCAGCAAAACTTTTAAAGATGTTTAGTTTTTTGTAGTTGTTGATTTTATCATCTAAAGTTGAAGGATAAAGAGGTGAATCAATGCTCTGTATATTGTTCAAAGTCAGATCATCTGTTTATCTGTGGGTATGTGTACACATTAGATTTTCACATTGCCCCTCTATCTTTTCCCATTGTTCACTATGATTACTGTACTGAAGCATTGTTGCTGGTTAATTTCCAGAATACATAGAATTCATTCATATTACTAATTTGACAACTTTCTGTTTTGGAAATTTTGAAAGTAAACTGGCATATATTCTCAAATCAGGTCAAGCACAGAAACCTTCTGCAACTTGTGGAACTTTAACAACTTAAACTGCTCAAAAGATGAAGGGAACACATAATCATTTTAATGTAAGTTCAAGTCCATCACACTTCTGGTATATCAAATCTCCAGTTAGGAGATCAATTTCACCTGCTGATGTGCAAATGGAACAGACAACAGGTGGAAAGGCAATTAGCAAGACAGTCCCTATAAAGGAATGGTTCTGCAGGTGGTGGCCACAGACCATTTCCCTGTCTTTATCCTTACTGGCTGATTTTTGGTCACTTTTGCATTTTGCCAGTGTCCTCACCACTGGAGGTAGGGTGAAGTGGTGTCTGCAACCCACAGAAGTTAGTGGTAGTGCAGCTCATCTAGGATGACATATCAATGTCCACTGTGGAAAGAAGGTTTGCTGTGTCTCCCAGCACAGTGTCAAGAGCATGGAGGAGATACCAGGAGACAGGTCTGTACATCAGGACACGTGGAGGGGGCCGTAGTAGGACAACAACCCAGCAGCAGGACCACTATCTGCTCCTTTGTGTAAGAAGGAACAGGAAGAGCGCTGCCAGAGCCCTACAAAATGACCTCCAGGAGGCCACTAATGTGCATGTTTCTGCTCAAACTGTCAGAAACAGACTCCATGAGAGTGGTATGACGACCTGACGTCCACAAGTGGGGCCTGTGCTCACAGCCCAACACCGTGCAGGCGGATTGGCATTTGTTTGAGAACACCAGGATTGGCAGATTCACCATTGGCGCCCTGTGCTCTTCACGGATGAGAGCAGGTTCAGACTGAGCACATGTGACAGACGTGACAGAGTCTGGAGAAGCTGTGGAGAACGTTCTGCTGCCTGCAACATGCTCCCGCATGACTGGTTTGGCGGTCAGTCAGTGATGGTCTGGGGAGGCATTTCCTTGGAGGGCCACACAGACCTCTATGTGCTAGCCAGAGGTGCCCTGACTGCCATTAGGTACGATCCTCAGACCCATTGTAAGACCATATGCTGGTGCAGTGGGCCCTGGGTTCCTTCTGATGCATCACAATGTTAGGCCTCATGTGACTGGAGTGTGTCAGCAGTTTCTGCATGATGAAGGCATTGATGCTATGGACTGGCCTGCTAGTTCCCCAGACCTGAATCAAATCGAGCACCTTTGGGACTTCATGTCTCGTTCCATCCACTGACGCCACGTCGCACCACAGACTGCGCAGAAGTTGACTGATGCCCTGATCCAGGTCTGGATCCCTCCTTTCCACCCATTCCATACCCTTGTTTATTTTTTGTTAGTTCATTTCTAAATCTTTTTTTTAAATGTTTGAGACCCGGCTTCTCTTGGCCGTATGTCAAAGTGTCCCTGGACAAGACACTGAACTAGATTTTTATTTCTCCTATAATAAACACTGAAAGCTTTTTTCCTCCTTTGCAGAAATGGGGTCAAGTCACGAAATGTCACTTAAATTCACATTGGGTGAAAAGTCTCAACATGTCCATAGAAATTTTCCCAAACCTCTCCTGCAGCATCCACTTTCCTCTGTCCATCTGTATCTGTATCTGTCCATCCTCTACAATACTGGTGTTATTGATCAGATCATGATGCTTCTGCTTATCACCCATAAACCACCAATTCTAAGACAGATTCATGGCTCTGAAAAGAAGTACAGAGTGCTGGTAAATGACACACAAATATAATAAGACAGCTCATTGCAATCAGACAGGGCATTACACACAACAATGATATCATCACTGAGTGAAAGTGCATACAGTGGAATAAATAATCTCAAAGTGACCATCAGCCAAAGTGCTCTAACTCTTAGATTTTTGCTTGCCTTGTACCTCACTTGTAAGTCACTTTGGATAAAAATGTCTGCTGAATGACTAAATGTAAAGTAAATGTAAGCTCAAAGATACTGCAGTTGTCATAGTTCACTGACAGGTTCACCACTGCAAACAGCCAGAAAATTCTGCTAACAGCTGAGATGTGTAGTTTTCGAGAGTGAAGCAGAACTGAAAGTGTTCTTAACTTCCTTTTATACTTGTATATGTTGTATAATTTATTTACTTTGTCAAAACCCATTATGTTAAAATGAGATAAAAATTGTGTGTTCCACATTCTGAATTTTCATTCACTCATTCATCATTATTCTTGAAGAGAGAGAGCCGAAAACATAGCTGTGGGGTGCATTTCTAAAGGTAAATCAATTTACTGCAATGTTTGGACTGATTCAGTGATGTAATATGGATGCAATGATTAAAATAGTTGATTAAACTGAGCATAAAGCAAAAGTTTATGCATTCTGACTAATTAACAAGTTTAAAATGTGGTAAAACTAGTTTGTCTTTTGTTAGTATCATCTGAGCATCAGCTGAGTTTTATTACTGCGTCAGTGTTGGTTCTTTTCTCTTTATCAGCTGACCATCGGCTACTGCCGATCTTATAAATTTACATGCCGAGGCTTCTAATTACCACTGTTAAAGGTTTCATTATACTGTTTTAAGATAAACCTTGCAAAAGGGAGCCAAATTATTTGTCATAGAGCTGGTGCATTAACATTAGTATTAGATGTAATCTCTTACATGTGCTATGTGTAAGTTCAGGGTCTGACATTTTTAAAGGTATATTTCTATAAATCACTTCATCTTAATTTGCCACATTTATAAAAGCATGTTCTTGTTATGGAGTATTAACTATAGTGAGACAAAATTAAAGTTAGCCACATAACGCCATGCTGTATAAATAAGAGTGCTATTATTCTGTACTTCTGCAGATATTGGTGGTAGTGTTGTACTTGTACACTGTTATACTTTTACTTTATACTTTTAGGATACCACTATTTAAAGCAAATGTTATTGAATTAATAATAAATAAATACATTGGAATGTCTTTGCCTAAGTAGGCCACTAGTCAGGACCCAACAGACGTCACCAAGTCCAAAGCAAATATTCTACATAAAATGCTGTGTTTTTTAGTATTAGCTAGTAGTTGTAGCAAATAAACTATATATAGCTGCATGAACTTATTCAAAATCCACACAAACTGAGTTTTGTTTGTCGCAATTAAGTTGTTGTTCTTTAGCGTGAATAGTAGGTTACTTTTTCCTCTGCTTCATTTCTGTTCTTCAGCTGAGGAACACTGCTAAACTCCTGCCCATCCTGAGTTGGAGACATGGTCTTTAAAGAGGGGGTGTGTAATATCAATCATGACCTCTTTACACTAGCTTCCATTTGAATTTAGAATTCAATTCAAAATGTAGATAATTGTTTTCATCTGTGTGCATTAGAGATCTACTACAACCTTGTGTTACCAGCAGCAGACTCATCTGCTCAAACTAGCATGTGAGTAATGACATGACAGTGAGTAATGACATGCCAGTGTTATTTTGTCTCTTTGTATAATTTAATGAGACACACTTTGAGATATTTGATATAAAAAGGTGCTAAATACATAAACGTAGTAACTTACTTAGCCTAGTCTCTATGTGGCGGGCCTTGACGGCTCCTCGGGTCTATGGTTTTCTTTCTAGCAGTTTTGTAGCTGCAATACTACAATACTTAAAAAATACTTCACATCCCCTTTTCTCTCAGGACCATTATATTGGAATGGGGTCCAAATGTCAAGCTTGTTGTTTGTGATATTTTTTTGAGCACGCCTCTGTCAACAATACGCCTCCTAAAAAATACATTTTTTAATACAACTAACCTGGAATCTGTTGTCAAATAGTCTTATGTCATGTAACTGCAATTGTTTTCCATTAACATAATGAGGATATTTATGTATGGTTGACATAAATGACAAGTTGCAAATACGTTGATTGTAAACATATCAATCAAATGTATTGTGACAACTATTTTTATTTCAGCTAAAAACAAGATTTTGCTGTACAACATCCACTTTGTACAATACCACTGAAGCTTTACTAAAGTTGTATACATGTGCATCGCTTAATATATTGTGATCTGGCTTAACTGAGGTGCTATGTATGCACCTATGTTGTAAGGTAATCAACAAATTTCTTAATATAAACACCATAAAACACTGAAAAAGTCAGAGTAATATTTACTGGATGCATTAAGTGCTGTATGCTGCACAGCGGAGGTGATACCAGAATTACAAACAAAAACCACTGAGCACACTGTGAACTAAGCTGGCTCCAGATTAGTCTACGTACTGTAGGTATAATCTGTTGTCACTTATTAGAGCGGTGAGACATAAAGACTGCTGCTTCATATATCAAGTTTGAAGTAAGCCACACACTGTTAGTGCTGTAAAGTCATGTTAACTTCACTCAGACCTTTATGGATGCTCTTGATATTGTCCAATAACCCTATACATTTTATAAGCACTAGAATTTTCAGTCACCAAACAACAGATGCCATCCACATCTGAAGTTCCAATTTTCAACTTTTAAACTCAACACTCTTCTACACTAAACAAATGACCTGCCCTTTCTCTCTCTGACGTTTTCATAGTTTGTTTTTGAATAATCACTTTTTGCATCTCAGTTCAAATTCCCAATTCAACAACACAGAATATATCACATTAAGGAAACAGTGTGCTTATACCGCATATTACCACTAATGCAATCAGATATAAACTAGGTTACCTGGAAGTTCAGGAAAATGTAAGTTTTTATTTAGTTTTCATTTTGCAAAATGACAGGCATCAAATTAAACTGAAACTTCTCTGGGTACAAATTAGAAACATCAAATGCAAATAAAAATGCTGTTTACAATAAACAATGTTATATGCAGTTTTTCACTGATGATCAGCCTGTAAATTTGTAGTTCTTTATTTATATATATATATATACTACTTTACATATTGCTCTACGTGTGCATCAAATGTAAATACCTTTATACCTGACCAACAGCCAAGGTCCCCTTATAGTAGATCAGATGCACACACACCACACACACACACTGAGCCCCTGGTTTGTCCCCCTGCCCACTTCCTCTGCAGCCTATGGTGTTTCCGCTGGGGTGAGACAGTGCCAGCTCCCTCCCTCTGCTTCCCAGTGGGGTCCTGCCTCCCGGCATCTGTCAGGGCAGCTGTCTCTCCTCTCCACTCTGCACTGCACCACACTATGCCAGGCCTCCACACAGGATTGTGAGCTACACACACACACTTGCATTAATAAGCACCAAGGCATGATAGGACATGTCTTGATCATTTTAGTATGTAAACTCTGAAGATTTTCTCAAATAGAAAAGCCAAATTTAATCAATGGATTTAGAGCACTATATTAGCCAAACTGCAGATACTGTCAAGAGGCTATAGTCATATGAAGTTCACTGGTCAAATCAAGAGTATACCAAATATTTAAAATACAGATGCATACAAAAAATACATAGACAACAGATCAACAGCTCACAATGATATGTAACATCGCTTCTTTCAAGCCATCATATTGTGCATTCGGTCAGACTCTGGTAAGAAACCAGCAGAAGAGGCTGTTTTCTCTTTGGAAACTTACTGCTTGGCCTCATATTATTCAATTTCATTTGTTATTCATATGAATAGACCTGGAAAGAAACTGGAGACATAACAGCCAAACAGGGGAGAGAAAAAAAAAAACGGCAGAGCAGAGATGAAAGAAGGAGGGGTAGCTCAGGTCCAGGTGTGCCAGAAGCTTCAGGAAGTAAACATACAGGCACTGAGCTACACAGGTGCTGAAAAATGATCCTTTTTCTTGTGAGGCCCAGCAAAGTAGAGAGGGATGTGTGTGCATGTGTTTGGGGATTGTAGGTTGGGGGTAGCTGATACTGAAATCAGGAGATTAATATGGACAAGAGGAGGACAGTGCACCAGAGAATGTTGTCCATGGCTGTAGTTTTGGCTGCAGGTCTGGAATAAGCCCAGCATCAACAACCTCCTCCCGTCTTTGCCGACAAATGCTCACAGAACACACAAAACCCACTTTACCCTCTCCCGCTACACAGACACTGTGCACTCCCACAGGTAGCATACACATGCACAGAAACACAAAATGTGTGTGCATACAGACAAAAACACCAACGTCTCTGCTCCACCCCCTCCCCTTGGGGTACAGGTCCATCCAACACAGATGTAGCCCTGATTAATTGGGCGCAACACAGGGAAGTGGGTCTGGAAACTACCTGGCAATTTCCTGCAGCCTATCCTCCCCCACTACTTTCTTTCCACCTAAACACCCCTCCTCCTCACATTTGGATCACGTAAGTCAGCAGGTGGGCTGCTGGGAGGAGTGTCTGCCGTGTGGCGTTGATATTCTGCCTGCGTCCAGCTCGCTGGGCGCCCTACATTGCAGGCACTCCCTCTGGCAATGCTTGCCTTGGCTCTGGGCTGAGTGCTGGAAACGCTGAGAGTCTGACAGACTCTATGGGCGCACATACAGGTACACACACAAACACACACAGCCATGTAGAGAATGGACTTCTCTCTCCTGCCCAGCAGAACACATCACAGAGAGAGAGAAAGGAGGAGCAATAAAGGGAAAGAGATGGTAGTGGCAGAGAAATGGACAGACATACTGTATTTACTTCACACTTTTTCAGTAAAGCATGTGGATTACCCAGCAGAGCACAGGGAGGCTTTTAATGAAAGCACAGGAAGGGGGCAGCAGCTGGTGGCATGTGTTTGAGCCGGGAGGATAAGACCCCTTGTGCTGGGCTCGCCAGTCCCCCTCCCTCTCTTGGTTTCCTCATCCCCTAACCCTTCATCCTACCCCAACCCTCTCCCCTCCCACCCCCAAAGAGAATGAAGTCCTTTGTCCGTTCCACTTCTGCCTGTCCTGGAGTTGGGCCTGAGCCGCAGGGGCCTGCTGGTTAGCCAGCACCAGAACCAGAGCAGAACCAAGTTGAGCCCCTCACAGTCCTGGCTACAGCATGCCTCCATAGACCAGCACAAGTCCCCAATCATCCAGTGCTGGGAAAGGAAAAAGAAAAATGAGCAAAACAGAGAGAGACATCAACAGAATGTTTGGACAATACCAACGAGAGAGATGGACAGAAGGAAAAACACAGAGGACCGTGTTCAAAATTATAACAGAAAAATGGGACATCTCATTCTAGTGTAGCCACAAGGTGTCTTATTTTGCCTGGAACATTTTCAGAAGTGAACAAAAGAGCAAAATATTACGCTAAAGAAAGACCAACACATGTTCTTAAATCAATAAATGCATTTGCCATGGAGGAATACAGCCTGTGTAGACAACTACACTGAATAACATCAAAGCACATTATATTACATGATAACTTATATGAGCAACTCAATAACATACAAGACTGGAAAGTCTACAGCTAAGTAACTAAATAAATACAAATATGTAATATACATATATGAAAAGGTAATGCAATGTAATGCAAGTAATTACATATCAAAACTATACAAAACAATACCCAAAATCTGACTACGAATTAAATATACACTCCCTATAAACCTCCTTTTCTCATTTCCACATTAATTTCCCATAAAGCATGTGTGTACAAAAATAAAAAGAATAGGAAATGTCCCATGAACAGTAAACAACATTAAAGATGAAAGAAACAATGACGCATATTGTTGAGTGAAGTTAGTCTAAGTTGCAAACAAGTGAAGAGAAGTATCTTTGGGTTGGGTGGTGAAGCTAATGACATGACTGTGGAATGTTAGCAGTATCTGTATCAGGTTGCTTGCATGGAGATACGTGTTCAGTAAGAGTAGATATGAGGGGCTCCACTCGCTAGAAAGGCACAGTGCACAGAAGAACTCTGTGTTTTTCAGTAATTGGATCTGCATCACCGTGTTGCCCCCCATACTCTAAACCACTGTTGTCCTCCTATGCTTCTTTGCATTCACACATGAAAGTGTTGTCATCCTGTGTGTCACATCCTGTGGGTCTTAATGCATTAGCTGACTAGAAAAACTCAAAAAATTATAATACAGTAGTATCCAGTTTATTCCAAAAAAATTATAAAATTTAAAATATAAATATAAAATATTAAAATATAAAATTTATACACTGTATGCCAAGGTGCTGTAGCAATA